>OX375884.1:34485945-34799316 GCA_947359465.1 Metellina segmentata
TTGATATCTTATACTAACAGAGCTCTTTAAATAAAATTTGGCTTTACCTTCAAGTTTACTAGCAGGAAAAGTTTGGCAGGAATTTTAAGTACCTTATAAGTAGGATAAAGACATGAAGCCTTTCAAAATGTGTTAGTAAGTTACCGAGTATGTAATACATCTTAAGTGTTTGGGATATTGAGTTTGCTATTAACTTTTTAGTGATATAAATATAATATTTTAAGGACTCGCTATTGGAAGTGGTTTAAGACTACTCTTCTGAGAGGTTCGCGCGCATATATCCGTTCTACAAACTGCATTCTTCACTGCATGACTTTTAACTAGTTTTGACCTTCTTTACTTTGGAATCTTGGAATTCTTACAAGCAATAGATTTGGTTATTTGCTTATTATTCTTGTTGTGGGGAATAGTAATTGACCATGGAATAATGGGGGATCTTCCAGCCAATATCTGTGATTATTTAACCATTATGTATGTTATGGGGAATAGGCATTGACCATGTAATCGTGATATACTTCTAACCAATAATTGTGGTAATTTAACCATTATGCGTGTTGCGGGGAATATACAATACTACATTTCTCGAAAATCTCGTGAACCTCAGAAAGTTAAAAAGTTTATTTATTTAGGTATAAATTAATACAAAATATTATGATAATGAGTTGCTATAACCTATAGGTGGAGCATCTGAGAAGCATGAAATCTAACTTCGAGATAGAAAACTATGCGAAAAGTGACAAAAAAGAAAGGCGTGAGAACGTAGCAAGACCATCAAATTTAAATTTTATCCGAGTTTGCAGATGAATAATGAATTGATGTCTTAGAACTTGATCGAGAAATGAAAAAGAGATGGACAATTAACGGTTCATTAAGAAATGCTCGGGATTTTGTTGCATAAATATGTAATGAAAAGGATACAAAGCACGTTGGTTATTCCTTAAGGCCACCAAAACAGCTAGACAAAGTTCAAGAGTGCAAACTTGCTTAGGTTTGGGACGTTACATAAAAAAAATAACTTGTTCGCATGTTTCGTCAATGTAGAGGTTATTGTTTGCTTGTTATTTTTTGACAAAATGCATTCACTAAATATCTTGTCATTAGAAGAAAAAAGGACCAGACCTTGATCTAGTCCTCATAAAAAATTCGAGAGTATATTGATGACGAGATAAGTCATCACAAGCAAAAATGATCAGATCTTGATGAACAATGTATCTCGTCATTAGCAAAATTGATCAGACCTTGATGGACGGGATGTATCGTAATTAGCAAAATTGATCAGATATTAATGGACGAGATATCTTGTCGAAACCAGTTGTAGGCTTAATTGAAGGATTTTTGCTGTTGATGTGTAAAACGATCCTTATTGTCTTTCGTTACGTATACCTTAAAGCCTGACTAGACTGAATCTGTACTGTCTATGAGTACAAACGTGAAAACTCATAAGTTCCAACCCAAGACTATGACTTCCATAGACCTCTCCATGGATCATCTCTTTACAGATAGATGCATACCAGAAGATGGCTTCGAAGAAGCTTCACCGAAGGCTACATATTGAATATGCTCACTCATAGGTGTAGAAATGGCAGTCTGATATTTTCTGTCACCCGTATGTGTTAATGAAGCTCAAGGGTAGTCTTGTATGGTCACGAGTCTTCGAATTTCTCCAAATTTTATTATGTGGGTTTCTTATGGCGAATAACTTTGGATAGGTGGACAGGGGTAGGAAAAGACTCAACAGTGACTTCCTTAGCAAGTTTAACCGCAATCTTTGAGGTCAACATGGGAAAAATATTACTGTAGAAATTAGGTTGGTTGATTTTGAGGTTTCATGGATCAGCTTGGCCAGATTTCGTCAAGCTGGTCCAAACACAAGACAGACAATGTATAACCCCAATATAACTTAGGAAAATATGGCTGCACTATTTTGGTTGGTGTGGGGTTTTTATGATGCAATGGCCAGATTTTACCATGCAGCATCAAACACAAGGCAGACAATGTCAAGTAATATGAAAAGTAAGGAGGGAAGAGAGACAAGAAAGATAGCTTGGGGATCGCAGTATGGCTACCCCTTTGCTTACCAGAGGCAGTAAATCCCATGAGAAAATACTAGATCATAGGATATCTCGAGTTTTTTAGGCCCGTAAACACCTAAAGCAGATATTCCCACGAATGGACTATTTACGAATAAGGGAGGTTTAGAGTAATTCGTTAGTTTATCCATAACTTTAATTAAGATAAATGTAAAATGTAAGGTAAAAAAAAGATACAAAATCCAAAATGTAACTGTTTTCTAAAATTTAGCTCCCATTTGTTAATGAAAATTTTTATTATACTAACAAACAGTTCTACATGTTTGCATTCGAAGCAAAGCATGCTTTATTTTTAGTACTTCGGTAGTGAAGTACTATGTCTCAGTGTAATTTCAAAGTGAAATCTTAAACAAAAATACTTGAAATCTTACATAGCATCGATGGATATCAAGGGAAACTATAATTTAGTACTTTATAACAGCAAAATTAAATTTATTATTTAATTCACGTTTACTACATGAATATTTTATATAAATAATTAACTATTATTTACATCCAAAGCAGAAATTTAGTGCGGCACAATGATACTAGAATTCTGAAAAATTAACTAATCTGCCGATTCCTAAGAAATTAATCTAACATAAGGAATTAATGTAACACGATTTTAAAACATTCGTCTAGAAATCGTAGCATTAAATCGTGAAAGAAAATTCATTTTACAGCCGTTTCATAAAAACTAGCTCTGATGTTATTAAATCCTTTATAAATCCTCGGAAAACAATTTATCAAGCAATTTGACAGTCCGTAAAGCATCTTGAAACGTTTTGACAAGAACTGAATAATGTGAAATTCAGCGAGAACCAAGTTTTTACTTTTTATTTTAAGTTAAGTTATTGCTTCGATCAATCGTTACTGAATCTAAACTAATATTTCAATCAAATTAATCCAACACCAATCATCCTACAGATAAAGGTAAGTAACAAATTGATTTTGCGATAAAGCAACACAACAGCTATTGGCGACGTTCCGGGATCGTTCCCCAAGGGAAGGAATCAAGGACAACGCCTCATAATTTTAAACCACACTCAGATGACGAGAACAACACTTGAGCTGACACCCCACTCTCAAAACTTCCACACCACGTGAACGTGACATAATTTGAGACTCATTGTACACGATGGTCTTTGTTGAATTTGAACTCCCCCCCCCCAGTTGCTATATATCTCTAATCCGTTACTGAATCTACACTAATACTTCAATCAAATTTATCCTACACCAAACATACTGAAAAATGCTACAGATAAAGGTAAGTAGCAAATTAACGTCACGCTGGTACAAGACAATGGGCTATAGGTGACGTGCCGTTATCAATACCGAAGGCAAAGACAACTCTTCATAATTTTGAACCCAGTCATATGACGAGAACAGCCACTTGAGCTAGGAACCCACTCTCCAAACATCCAAACCGCTGCCCGTTAAAGATAAAGAAACAATTCATAATTGCCTCATACAATATTTTGAGAAACCGTTTGACTAGTAGGTCTTATATATTGTGAATGGTAATAGCTAGATTCGTGCAGCCGGAGGTATTACCAAATGTGAATTTGTTTTTAAAAAAATACGGACAAATTAATATATTATATATATATATATATATATATATATATATATATATATATATATATATATATAGCGTCTTATAACGTATAAAACCTTACAAACTGCATACGAATGCCAACTGTAAGCTTTTTTTTTCATCAAATTGGTGTAATTTCATTAAATTCCTTTGAGATTTAAATGGTGGGAAATATACCTAAGCGTATAGCTTTTTCATACAGTGATGAAAATGGAAATTAAATCTGAGATGGAATAAAAAAGTCTGGATATGCAATAAGTAAAGTTTTTTCATCGTTACCATTCAATTTATTGTAAAAATTCAACAACAAATTAATCAAAAGAAATTAATTTGACATTATTTCTGGTACTTCCCATAAATCGAAGCGAATTTTTGTGAAACAGAATTGTATTGCTGAGTATTATATTACACCACCTCACAACTTAGAATAGTTCTGAAAGGAATAAATTATGTCACTTTATAAATGCTTAAAAGAGAATTAATATGATTGGAAGAAGAAACTAAGCTGATTAATGAAAAATTCGCTGTTAATTTAATTAAACACTTTAACATCTGTCTTAATAAGTCTCATATTCGTGTTAGTTTGTAATTTTACTCAAGTTAACAGTTTAACTAGTGATAGGTTTGGAAAACTCTTAACCCTTCTTTGCATAGTGGTGGAAATTTCCATCATAACATTGAATGCCCAAAAATTATATAAAAGAACAAGTTCACTTTAAGTTGATCGTGTCTGGATACCTTTTTAATGTCCATTGCATAAAAAAAACATAGCCGTCAAAAATAAGCAAGTGTCACTATCAGTAAAACGAGCTTGAAGTTGTCATTCCGCTGTTTGTTGTAGTTGCAATAAACGTATGATTTCGTTTTTAATTTTGTTTTATTATATTTGAGTTTCTATTGTTAAAAAAGTGAAAATGAGTGGAAGAAAGGTTTGTAACATGTGTTTCTGTTATTTTTAGAGCAATTTCTGAAAAACTTTGCGTTTAATTTAAAAAATACCACATGATACCATCATAAAGTTTTTTGCTAAATTTACACTATAAATATATACTGAGATTTTTTTTAACCATTTTTCCTTTAATTTTGAACATGAATTATATCACCTTGATTTATTTCACCAATAAAGAAAAAATCATGCAAAAAAAGGGTTAAAATGTAATTAAATATATAAAATAGAAGGAATAAATATAAAACATGTTAACACATAGAAGTAAGTATAAATATTTATGTTGATTTATTTTCAAAACAAATGTTTGTGCGTGGAATCCTGAAAATACATTTATATGATTTGTCTTACGAAACAAAATTGTATTTAATATCTATACATGTTATTATGTAACATGAATTGGCAAGTAATTTTGTATTAAGATACATTGAAACAAGTATAAAATAATAAACTAAGATACACAAAAGATCTGAGCTTAGAAAGTAGGACTTATATACATTTTCAATATGCAACACAAGTTCATATTTACTCAATATGAGTATCATGTGCTTAACGCTATCCTTAAATTCAGAAATATGTTAACATCAGATACAGTTTAAATTAGCATATGTTCTAATTGCCATTTTACTTTGTTATGCAGATAAAAAACAAAGATTCAATGTTATTCTATAAAACTCGAAATTATTTCATATTTAATAAAATGTACTCTTCAGTTACTTCAAGTGCTTTTTATCTCAATCGTAACTAGGAAAGTGGTGTTTCTAATCTTACTAGCTATTCTAAAGTGTTAAGCAAAGAAATGTTTTCCACATGTCAGTGTAGTTTCCACCTTTAATCTTTCACGTACTTATTTTCCAAAATCCTCATCTAAATTGCAATACTGTAACATACTGTGTGTTAAGGATATACTATTCTTCCGTCTACCCAAAAATTACTCCACGGAACGATCTCTTGTGCAACTATTACATGTTATTCATTGTTGTAGGGACTAAGTTCTCCACAATACTGCCCCTCTGGAATTTAGATGTGTCTTAATTCGATAGGCTATCACTTGTTGACTCATTTGAGTGCAGGAGTTCGGTTCTGTCTCTGAAGAATTTAGATGTATCTGAATTTGATAGAACTGTCATCCATCGACTGATTGTAGATTGTGTGAAACCATAAGAGCTGGATTTACATCGAAAGTGTACTTTCGTATACGTGGTCGTGCAATCGGTGATTGCAAATACTTGATTGTCCTGATGCATTTAAAACAGTCAAATGTGAATGTAGGACAGCAGTGAAGAGGTGACTGAGTAGCAATGAAGAGTGGAGCCTAGATAGTAGCATAATAAGTGGGAATTATTACAAGGTGAAGTACAGTGTTTTACATCACACTTATTATTTAACTGTTCCTAAGGGACCTAATCCATGAAAGCACTATAGGACTTGTTTTTAACCTTTACGCTGCGGCGCTTAGATTTTTTCAATCGTCTCCAGGAACGTCTCTTTCGCCTGCATGTCCGACCTACAGTATATCTCGTACTTATCAATTACTACCTCATGTCAGTAATTACCGCGGTTATAAAAATCTGACTGCAAAATATGGAACATTACAGCTAAAATTACAGAATTCTGTTCATCGATTAAAAGCAGTGCGAAATGCATTGCCATTTATCTGAATTGGAGTTCTTTTAACTGAAATAACTTTACTCGGTGTTTTACGATTATTTAATTTTAATGGAGCAATTGTTGAAAGAGGGTTTGACCAATATATTAAGGTTCTGAAGTTTGTTAAAAAAGAGTTTGTCAAATATTTTAAGGGTCTGTATTTTGTTGCACAACAGTTTGAGAGCTCTTTTAAGGTCTGAAATCATTTTAAAAGAGTGACAAATATTTTAAGGTTCCGAATTTTGTCTGAAATTATTTTGACAAATATTTTAAGCTGCTCGTTGAAAGATAGCTCAACATATATTTTAAGGTTATGAATTTAGATCAGAGTTTTCTTCCAAAGCACACGGCATACATATCCTATTCTCTCATGTGTTTTTATAGTTTCTCAGATAAACTATATTCAACTTAAAAGTCAAAATTTGCAGCACTTTTTATCAGTCCTGGAAATTTTTATGAATTCCGAATGTAAAAATACAGACTTTTCAATATTAAAATTTGCTTTACAGCAAATCCCACTCAAACGTCTTTCCTCCTAATGTGTCATTTTATCTTGTCATTGCTTTCGGCAAAAATAATACAAAGTAACAATTTGAATGAAAAATAAGCTCATTTTTGTGATGTTTTTTCTTGTGTGCTATTCTGAGAGCTGACATGAAGGGCGTTTTATTTTAAAAGCTCAACATTTATCTTCTACTTTGCAGGATATGAGTTATTATATCACTCCAAGGTACCCTTTTAAATTGAAGTGAATTTATTTTCGGGTCACACACAGAAAAAGTTACTACAACATAATCAATCACGCGCTGAGGAAAAATAGTTATTGAACTCGGAGTCACCTTTTCCCAGAACTACAGATTTTTGCATTGAGCCGGATGCAGTAGATTTTCTCATAAAAGGAGTCTTTTATCTTTAAAAATTTAATCAATCATCTGAAACCTTTGCCTCTTTTGCAGCCTGCTCTGCTTTAAATAAGGTATTTTCATTCATCTTTGTGCGGATTTTATCAATCCTTATCTGTTACTCAGAAAACAAATGATGATTGAGCTTTATATAAGCTTTCTATGATACATGTTCATTCCCGTTTTTACTCAAACTGCAAGAAATGGAATGATGCTATTCCGATGGTTCTATGTGCACAACGGAGTAGATTTATGTACCTTTCATATAAAACAGCTTTAGAAGCTTCTCCCTACTACAATTTCTTTGAGTTTCATAATCTGATATGTTTTTAGTTACAAAATTAAAAAATTTGCTACATTAAATTTAAAAAATGCATAGCATAAGAACGGTTTTACAATAAAATTAAAAAAATTATCACTTTAAATTAAATAAATGAATGAGATTATGCAAAATAAAAATCGTCTCATGTGTCGTGTTAAATTTAGCGTTTATTATATCAAATGTAAAAAAGGCCCTCCATTTCAATAATTTGTAAAATGTATCACCAGTTGAAAATTAGTTTATTTCACATTTATATAATTAATTCAATATGAAGCATTTTAGAGGCATCACAGACATGTATACACAGATCATTAACTCAGTAAAAAACTGATAACTCTCTTCACTGAAAAATGCAAAGTACTGATACTCCAAATTACAAGTTACAATTAAATAATAGTTTCAAATCCATACACTTGTGGTTTGCGGTTGCCGGGTGCAAGAATAACGGATTAGCAACCGAAGAGTTGCTACTTCGAATCCAGCAAACAACATCGTGTACAAAGGGGGATAATGCACGTTAAATTTGTCATGGCCTAAAATGTCCTCACGCTGGCGTGGTTATGGAAGTTTGGAGAGTGGGGTGCCAGCTTAGGTGCTGCCTCGTCATCTGAACGTGGTTAAAAATTACGTGATGTTGTCCTCAGATATTTCCCTTAGGGATTGATACCGGACCGTCGTCAATAGCCCGTTGTGGTGTTCAAGTACGATGTTTATTAAAATACGCACCATACACTTGTATATACAGTTTTTAGTACACTAGGTAGCAGTTTCAGTTTCAATACTAAAAATGAAGTCACAGAGCATAAACACATCGGTCAATATAATAATAAAAGCAATTATATTTTGGTTGGTTGGGTTTTATGGGGAAGGTCTAGCAATGAATAAACCAATCCCATATATTTAGGAGGTTAAATATGTAGTTATAGTTATTTCTTCTAGAAAAAGAACGACTAAAGGGTACAGAAGTGAACGAAAAGTAAATAGCTTAGAAACAACTCACAAAAACTCAATTGAGTTCAAAAGCAATTGCATTTTACGATCTAGCTTTAGCCGTACACAGGTCACAAAGGATCAGAAGCATTTTCTTTCGCGACACCCTTCAAAAGGAAGAAAACATTTTGTACTTAGTTTAAAGAGGGTTTTACGAATGAAACTTTTTCAGTTTATCATTCTTAACTTTATATGCAATTCAATATTTTAAGATTTTAAGGAGTTAAAGGGTATGGTTGAAGCATCGGATCTATGAAAATTTTGATTGTTTGTTAAATATATTTACGTGCACAGAAATGTGGTTGATTTGGAAATTGATATATGAAGTACAATTTAATGCTAGTTTAAATGTTCATCCAAATTGTAATAAAGTACGTAATATACACTACCCTACAATAATGGACCGGACAGCTAGATGTGATGGTATAAGGGAGATAATACATGCTTTAATAGGAGGATGGTCCCCCATGTGCTGCAATTGCACTAGCAACCCTTTTGAGCATACTTTCAACAAGGTTTTGATACACATCTACGGGTATTTGTGTCCATTCCTGCTGTTAGAATGTCGCGCTGCTCAGCTGTAGATTTCGGACGTGGTCCGAAAGAGTCGCTCTAACTCGTCCCACAAATCTTCTATGGGGGTTTAGATCGGGACTCTGAGCAGGCCAGAGAAGACGTTTTACATCGATATCTTGATACCACTGCTTAACAGAGGCTGCAACTTGACATGGTGCGTTGTCGTCCTGGAAGTACATTCGTCCATTCCATAAAATTGCCAAAGCGTAGGAAGAACCTGACTGTCCAAAATGTTTATGTAAGTGTCGGCGTTTAATTGACCAGGAACAACATGCAAAGGTCCCAAGCCATACCACGAAAAACGCCACCAAACAAGTAGTCAAATTTTATGTAAATCCGCTTGCGTCCGGTACATTATTGTAGGATAATCTATATATGGATGTCAAACTGTTCAAAGAGAAAATAAGCATTTTCTCTCTCTCGTATGTGTTATGCCGTGTCAAATAGAAAAAAAAATAGCATATTCGACCCGCCCTCTTCAATGTTTTTTAACTGCTCATTTGTTACCCAGCCGCATGTAAGAATTAATGGAATTTTTAAGCTTCTCACTAGTAATAATATTTTTATTCGTATTCATTTTAAAATAAAAAATGGATAATTTTTTATGACTGTCAAGCACTAAATCCCCCGTATATCGCGATCTAATTGTCCAATCAGATTCAAGTATGACTCATTGAGGTAGATGAATGTGCAACCGTTCCAAAGATGTATCACATGACTCTGTGAGTGACCTTTCGAGTTTCAAGGTCATTTAATTTGACCTTTGACTTTCAATTACAGAAATCTTGTATAGTTAGTTTTAAAAGAGCGTGTGTTGAGGGTATACTGCCTATATTTACAATCTATATATATATACGGTAAATGGACAAAAGTATTTGGACACTGCATGTTTTTCAGAAAATGTGCTTTGTTATTTTATTTAGTAACGGGTAGGTCCTCCTTTTGCTTATATTACAGCTGCGACACTTTGAGGCATACTTTCCACAAGCTATCTATCTGTAAATCTGGGCAGGAATAGCTCGCCATGCCTCTTGCAAAGCTGTGAGAAGAGATTGTTGTGAATATGGGCGTGCGTGGCGGTGTCGTATTCGTTGTTCTAGTTTGTCCCTCAAGTACTCAATCGGATAGAGATCGGAGCTCTGAACAGGCCAGTCAAGCAAATTCACCTCATTTTTAGGAAACAAGTCCGTCACACTTTTTGTAGTATAAACAAGGAGCTCGATCCTGATGGAAGAAACAACCATCATCGTTGTACTATTTCCATAGTGTAGACAAGGTCGATTCATCCAGAACGCCGAGGTACACGTCAGCGTTCATGGTACCAGGTACATAAATCAATGAGCCGAGTCCTAAGCAGGAAAAACAACTCAACACTACTAAGATGTATCCTCCTCCGTATTGCTACAGAGTCTATATACTTTTGCCCATATAATGTATATTCCATGAGTATGTATATTCCATAGCTGTACCACTACTGCAAAATTTATTTACCTTCCAGCTTGAAAATCATCAGCCTGTTTTGTAGAGGTCCAAACCATAAAATTTATAAGTGCTGAATTCGCGTTCTAAAACATCGTGTTTAAAGGATTTTATTTAAACTATCAAATATGTAGTTACATACGATAAGAGGAGCACAATTGCAATGCACAGACAATAGTGTCTGTGGCATAACCTATGGCGGTACATCACATACAGACAGAGACAAAGCTTCAATGGAGAGTGGGAAAGCTACATGGTCGAGGTTACTTTCCATACAAAGGGAAATCCGTTCAACTGATAAATGATACCTGTAGGATAAATACGGGGCTTATCTCTGGTGGTACTCAGTATATCTCATATATAAGAGATATAGATTCATGTTGTTACACTAAACATTTTATTAAAAGGTATAATGAATTATAAGTTTAAAATCAAATTGTCACGAATGTAATAGAATTCCAAATGTAACTGGAACTATCGCGCCTGATTATTATTATACTAGGATTGTAATGTAGTGTACATTATACTTGAATTTTCTATATTACTATACCTGGATACTAATATAATTGTTTCTATATTACTGTATTAGTATCCAGGCGGCGTCAGATATGAAGCTGAAATATTCCTGATCATGTCGTTAAGGGAATTGGAAACCACAATTTTGAGAACATTTCACAAGCTTTCGTATATTCATTTCATTCTCTCTCAAATGACTTTTTCTTTCGTTTCAACTCCTATTGAAAGTTTTGGAAATATAAGTACTGCTACCAATAACAATTAAATTAGTTAGGATTTTGAACTTCAAACTTGTTTTTCTAAAAAAAAGGCATGAAATACATTTCTATGAAGCTACTTTACATTGAAGGTTACTTGTTCTTTTTTTAGGGGGATCTCGAAATTTTAGTGGGTTTGCGAGTTATATGTAGCATAGGTTCGATTCCTGCCATGTTCAATTCCTTCCGGGTTTTTTTTCGCTTCGGTGTAAGTGAATTTTACATATGTGTATGTCCATTTACGTAATCTTTTTTGTCAGCACCCTGGCCAAATACACTGCACTACAATAATGGACCGGACAGCAAGATGTGATGGTATAAGGGAAATAATATTTGCTTTAATTGGGAGATGGTCCCCCACGTGTTGCAATTACACTAGCAACCCTTCTGGGCATACTTTCAACAAGGATTTGATACACAGCTACGGATATTTGTGCCCATTCCTGCTGCAAGAATGTCGCCAACTCATCTCTAGATTTCGGACTTGGTTCTCTGGTCTGTAAGCGTCGTTCTAACTCGTCCCACAAATGTTCTATGGGGCTTAGGTCGGGACTCTAAGCAGGCCAGGGAAGACGTTTTGAATCCCTATTTTGAAACAACTGCTTGACAGAGGCTGCAACATGACATGGAGCGTTGTCGTCCTGGAAGTAATATTCGTCCATTCCATAAAATTGCCAGAGCGTAGGAAGAATTTGATAGTCCAAAATGTACATCTAGGCGTCAGCGTTCAATTGACCAGGAACAAAATGCAAAGGTCACAGACCATACCACGAAAAACTCCCCTAAACAAGTAGTCGGATTTTATGCAAATCTGTTGGCGTCCGGCTCACTATTGTAGAGTAGTGTATGTTCCTTACTCCATAAAACACATCAAACTATTAAGGTACCTTTTCTAAGAAACTACTCTATATTCAAGGTACCTTTTCTAAGAAACTACTCTATATTCAAGGTACCTTTTCTAAGAAACTACTCTATATTCAAGGTACCTTTTCTAAGAAACTACTCTATATTCAAGGTACCTTTTCTAAGAAACTACTCTATATTCAAGGTACCTTTTCTAAGAAACTACTCTATATTCAAGGTACCTTTTCTAAGAAACTACTCTATATTCAAGGTACCTTTTCTAAGAAACTACTCTATATTCAAGGTACCTTTTCTAAGAAACTACTCTATATTCAAGGTACCTTTTCTAAGAAACTACTCTATATTCAAGGTACCTTTTCTAAGAAACTACTCTATATTCAAGGTACCTTTTCTAAGAAACTACTCTATATTCAAGGTACCTTTTCTAAGAAATTACTCTATATTCAAGGTACCTTTACTAAGAAACTACTCTAGATTCAAGGTACCTTTTCTAAAGTTCTACTCTATATTCAAGGTACCTTTTCTTAAGAACTACTCTATATTCAAGGTACCTTTTCTAAAAAACTACTCTATATTCAAGATACCGTTTCAAAGAAACTACTTTATTATGGTAAGTGACATTTCCCCAACATATTCTACAATGATTATAGGCTACACTGTTTTAATTTATATGGAGAAATTTTTAACAAATCTTTTAACAAAGCTAAAAACTTCGTAGTTTTTCCAGTAAATTTCGAAAAAATAATTTATATATGATACCAATGTAAATCAAAAAACTCAACTCAGTGTATGAATAAATGTATAGTTAGTATACAAAATAAAATGAAGATCTTTAATGTCTTCCGAGACAAGGTACATTGAAAGTAGACAAATTACGTCCCGTTATTGGACTTTCCAACTCTCCTTAATCAAAAATATTCAACTACATTACATGGTCTGATATGAGAAAAGATCCATGCGTTGATAATCTTTTCCCACCAAGTCTTGTCTTTAGTTTGAATACAAATGGAAAAATGACACAAGGGAAATAATTCAAGCAGCCTTAAATAGATACCGTGGTTCAAAAGAATAATTTCTTTCATAATAAATAGTAAACAAACACCAGACTCATTTTTATCCATCGTACATTTCTTTCTGTTATATGATCCTAGAGAAGTTCATTTAGTTTCAGTTGCAAACCGAAAGAAAAAAACAAGACTAAAATACACAGGTAACAAAATGGATAGTTCTCACTTTGTTATTGATGATGACAATACCGTCTACTCAAATCAAAAAATTCTGCTCTCCGTTTTCAAAGGAAGCCTAAGCTTCCAAGATTCAACTGGAGCTCACAGTTCAGTAAAGAATAGCATTATTTTTCTCGGATGATTTATAAACACATACGGGAATGCCATTGCGTGTTTCGGAAACGCACTTAACTGCAGAGTGAATTACAATCGAAGAAATGTATGGATTGTGACACTTCATTTAAATTTGGTGGATATTCATAGACATCTGCTTTTTTAACTTGTCGTTGGAAGATAGATATAAATGAATAAGTGTAGTTATAATTTTAATAAAAAATAAAAGCTTCTGTGAAGCAGAGAGAATTTTGGTTTAAGTTACAAATTTATTTTCCATTGTATTTTTGCCTCAAAATGCATAACAACTCGCATGCAATTTGGAGAGAACATCGTAAAATATATTTACCTTTTGCAATGCATATTTTGAACGAGTTGAGAATTTATTGTATGGACATTCGAATATCTGTAGAAATATCACCAATATTTGTAAAGCAATAACTACTGGAACTAAGCACCTTTTCACAACACAAAACAATTGGCTACGCATAATTAAATACAATAAATTATTTCGAATTTTATAACAATATATGAAATAACTAACTCAAAATATAGTGTTTGTATTTTAAAAATTTTTATAACTATTTTCCTCTACATACGGTGGTCTTTTCAAAATACTTGTTGAATATATTATTAAGTCAGAACAAATGTTTACACTATCATGATATGAATAATTTAGTTTCTTTTACTGGTGCATTAGCAACTTAAACTAAGAAGTACAACTCACTCATATAACCAACTCATCAGAAAAAAATCATTTGGGGTACACGTTTATACTAAATATTTTTGAAATGATTCAGCAAAATGGTCAAACTTGAACGCTTTCTTGTAAAAGAAAAGGGTTCAGTGTCCGGAAAAAAATTAATGTAATACCTAAATTTCAATTCCTTTATGGCTGACTAAATCCTCAAAATAAATTTGAAAAAATATCTCACTTCAACAATACGATCCTGAAAAAGAAAGGTATTATGTTACTCCAGTACAAATAAATGTAGTATCTTGATTTCTGATGTTTTGGCTAGCTCAATTCTCAAAATAATATTTCAAGAATAACTCACTCACATAATTAAACAAGCCATCAAAAATCATTCGGCACACGTTCGAATTAAGCAAATATCTGAAAGGGTTCACCAAATTGATAAACTTAAATGCATTCCTGAAAAGGTATTAAGCAACGATTATCCCAAGAACAACTGCAGGAACAGTCTATAAACCCAAGAGCAGCTGTAGACACAGTCTGGTAATGATTTAAAAGAGAGTTCTTAAGAGCGCAAATAAGTGATCGCTGTCGAATTCCTCACAAATGAGAATGCAGAATGGGTTAAGGGTAATATCAATGCTATGTAAATGTCGATAGATAGTCATGACCATTGGCCCCCCCAAGGCGGAATTCAGCAACAACTTTTTGACTAAGCCACTTTGGAATGTCAAGAGTTTTAACCCAGAAAAACTTTAGAAATATTCTAATAAGCAATGATAAACATCATCTTTGAATAGAAGATAGTAAGTTTCCAATGAAATAAATACAACATATTGATTTTTTTTGGTTTACTGAATTCAACAAATTAAAAAGTATTTTTTAAAATTTATTTTCAGAATTCAAACAACCAAAAGATCAAGGAATAAATATCAGTATAATGTATTTATTTGACTTCAAATTTGATTATCAAAGCTATGAATAAACTCAGATAACTATAACTGCACTGTGTAAACAGAATAACTCATCAAGGAATAATGAATATACGCTCGCATTCAATAAAGTTTCCGAGATTAGACAAACTGGAATATATTCCTGAAAAGGAAAGGCATTAATTTTGAACTCAAATATAATGGATTGATTTTAATTCATTAATATTTTGATAGATGAAATTCTTAAAATAAATTTAAATTTGTAACTCTCATAACTAAATAACTCATCATTAAAACGCGTTTACAAATCATCATGCTAAAGAAACACCTGAAATGATATGGCAAAATTTTTATACATTTCTAACAAAAGGCTTCAGTTTACAGTCATATATATATATATATATATGATATATATGAACCAATTAACTACCTATAAAATTATTCTTTCTTTGTCACCTTAAATAAAATTCAGAAATATCTAGGCTAACTGGAATATATTCCAGATTCTACACTCATTTTGCATTAAAATAAATACATGACTTTGACTCAAACTACTTTAGTGATGGCTGACTGAATTCTGGAAATAAATCAAAAATAATAAACAGATAACTAAATAAGTCATCAGGAACTCATTGAGCTCAGTCTCACATTAAATAAACTTCCGGAAAGTTTCATCAAAACAAGCAAACGGGAACGCTCTTCCTTTCCACTCTTGCAAAGGAAGAGCATTCCGTTTGCAGTATAAACCATCAAATCTGCCACAACGAGTTTCAAATAAATCCCATATGAAGTGCATTTTTAGCTGCTGAGAGTATTTTTAGACCTCTCAAATAGCAAAACTCAAAACAAGCGAAATACGGAAGTAAACAGGACTTACCCGAACTGTTATTGAAGCAGGAATCAGCTCGCTGCATTCGTCCTTGATGTGGCCAACTCTTGTTATTTTCGAAAGCTTCGGTAGAAAATTGAGTTAAATTGGGTATAAACTAACAAGAATAACATCATGAAATTGAAAACAAATTGTAAAGAATGCTCTCATGAAATTGAAAACAAATCAAATCGAAGAATACCTCATAAAATTAAAAAATATATTTTGAAAAATAACTCACATGACAAAACTACAAAATCATAGGGTACACGCTCACATTAAAGTTCAGAAAAGTTTCGTCGAAATGGGGACAAATTGGAATATATTCCTGAAAACATGAAGTTGAAAATAAATTTTGAAAGAATATTCGCAAAATGAAAGCATAAATTAAAAGAAGAATGACTCATAAAAATGAAAATAAATTCAGCAGAAGAATATCTTATCAAATTGAAAATAAAATTTGAAAAATAGCTCACTTAACAAAAAACACTCATCAGAAAAGCATTGGGTACACGTTCACATTAAATAAAGTTCAGTAACGTTTCGTCGAAATGGGCAAACTGGAATATATCACCGAAAACATAAATTAAAAGTAGAATGACACTCATAAAAATAAAAATAAATTAAACAGAATAATATCTTATCAAATTGAAAATAAATTTTGAAAAATAGCTCACTTAACGAAAAACACTCATCAGAAAAGCATTGGGTACACGCTCACATTAAATAAAGTTCAGTAAAGTTTCGTCGAAATGGGCAAACTGGAATATATTCCTGAAAAGGAAAAGCATTGCGTTTGCAGTGTCAATGATCAAAACTGCCACAACGCAGAGCAAAGAAAAACCCCATCTGAGCTGCAACCTCCACAGAATGTCTTAGCACTCAAATAACACAATTCAAAAGAAGCGAAATACGTGCGTGAACACGACTTACCGGAACTGTTATTGAAGCAGGAATCAGTTCGCTGTTTTCGTCCCCGAGGTGCAAGCTCTTGTTATCTTCGAAAGCTTTGATAGAAAATTGAGCTAAAATTTTGTTTGAATTTTTTTCTCCTTTCACTCTCCTGTAAAATCCACTGGAATTCTTCGGGAATTTTCCCGAAAGAAGTTTCGCCACGCGTAACTTGATTGCCAAGTTGAGCTTTTTAGCGAAAAGTATTTATTAGCATTCCATAATCCGGTTATGGGGCAGATTCAAGTAAATCTGTTGTTCTGAGGCGGATTCTGTTTCAAGCTCATCACGCTTCTAGAATAAATTGAGATATGGAAAATAACGGAATGGAAGAATTTGAAATCAGATGCGTTTCTCTAATGTTTGGAAAAGCCATTTTATCTCAACAGCTGAATCTAAAAGTGTGGATGACTGCTCCCTACTTTGAATGAAAATGTTCAATACACTTTTGTATATTATCTGCATACTTTACATTTACTTACCATGTTACGCAGTTTTATATATTACACACTGTTCTAAACTCGTAACATATATAACGTAAAATATTTTTTTTTTCGTAGTTACATTTATATTTCTAATATCAGACATAACCTAACCATTTTGTTCTGATGTCTTATGAAAAGTTAAGCTATATTACCCAAATATTTAATTACTATATTGTAAAATTTCAATTGATTAACTTTATTTTGTAATCGTGTAAAAATACATTTGTGAAGAGTTGTAAAATTTAGGGCCAAAAACAAACTAAAACATCAACACTTAAGTGGATTCTTTGTGACATATTACACGAATTATTATATAGATGGATAACATGTGATACAAATTATTGTGTCACTTTTTAATCTAAATTGTTGTTACGTTTTGAGTCGTATGAAATAGAAAAGAAATAGTTAAGTTGGGAGTATATTCATACAGAATGCAGGCCTTACATAATGCGTAATATATAGTATAAAACAGTAGATTATTTTCCATACACTACACACATTTATATTTTTAAACTTACAAAATTATCCGACTTTAATCAGATTGATTTGGTTAACCATAGTTTAAAAAAATGACCATAATAATCAACTGCCTCTTTCATAAAAAAAATATCAATACCTTTCAACTGTCTGGAAATTAATTTTTAACACCTCTTAGACACTTTTATATTTTCCATTGTACGCAAATCGTTTACTTGCATATCCATCATATATTCTCTCTCAGATTTTGGTAAGAGAGAGAGAGAGAGAGAGAGTGATGATTCAATTTCAAGAAAATCGACTCTAGAAATAAAATATCTGAAAATATTTTTGTTCAATTTATGAGTACATTATTTTACTATCAGAACATGCAAATATGATGTTTGTTAAAAATCCGAATAACAGTTCCAAAAAATATTTTGAAAAATACATCTAACTGCTCTAAGTAACAACTTTATGTTAAAATTGGAGGTAAGATGGTTGACTTAAAACCATCATACTCGTACATACTATGCATAAACAAACAAATTTGAATAAAACTATGAAACAATAGTAAAGTTTAGTCCTTGTATATATTTTGCTTGCATATATTAAACAATAATTACAATTTTACAGTATAAATTGCAACTTTCATAGAGCCATGATTCTCAATTTACACATTCAATATCATAACAATATGTCTAATATATACACTGAAGAGCCGAAACATTATGAACACCTACTAAATAACGCGTTGCGCCTCCTTTGGCCTGTAAAACAGCTGCAACTCGCCTGGGCATAGATGCCACAAGTACTTGGTACATGACCGGAGACAGGTTGTACCATATGTCTAAGCAGCGGTCTCGCAAAGTCGAGATATTCGGACATGGTGGTATTTGGGCTCTGATCTGCCCCTCCACGACACCTCAAATGTGTATTATCCGGCGAGTTAGGTGGCCAGGACATTAAGTGGAAGTCATCAGTATGTTCCTCGAACCACTCCAACACAATCCGATCCTTGTGACATGCGGCGTTGTCTTGCTGGAAGATTCCATTTCCAGTTGAGAAGACAGACGCCATGTAAGGGTGCAACTGATCCGCAATGATGTTCAGATAGTTCGCAGCGTTCATGGTCTGTACTACCACAACTACGGGCCCCAAAGTCGCCAATGAGAACGTCCCCCAAAGCACAATACCGCCATCACCAGCCTATGTATGACCTGCTGTACAAGGGGGGAGCAACTGTTCGCCTGGCAGACGGCGTACCCTGACACGACCATCGACGTGATGAATGAGAAATCGGGAGATTCATCTGGCCAGTCAACTCTTCCACTCATTCATGGTCCAGTCTCGATGTTCCCGGGCCCACTGTAGGCGTAGATGACGTTGACGCTTGGTCAACAGAGGCACACGAGTGGCACGTCTGCTGTAAAGTCCCATATCCAACAGTGCCCGCTGAACTGTGTGTTCCGAAACACTTCCGATTGGTCCTGCATTGTATTGGGCTGTCAGCTGAGCCACTGTCTCGCACCTATTTTGTTTTACCAAGTAGGACAGTCTCCGACGTCCTTTTTCTTTGATGACGCGTGGACGACCAACACCTTGGCGTCTACTGCTGGTGTCATCGTCATTTATCCACTTTGCATGAATACTAACAACGGCAGATAGTGAACAACATACCAGTTGTGCAGTTTCAGTGATACTCATTCCGAGTTTTCGGGCTATTACGATCTCTCATCTATCAAATACGCTCCCATCACTCGCAAAAGTAAGTGCAATAATGATTACTTACCTTATCCAGCAGCAGGTAAATACCATTCTCACTTAATCATGTGCCTTTCAACGTCATCCAGACGAGTGCATTGGATGATGTGGGGATGGTCATATTGCTTTGGCTCGTCAGTGTATATAGTGTTACAAAGTATGTTACACAAAGTTATTCTATAAAAATCTAAAGCGGATACTTTAAATTTGTATGAAATTCAACGCTGTAATGACAGTATTGAAAACGTAAAAAGGAATACATTGCTATATGTTACGCATTGTTGCATATATATGTAATATATTATGCAAATAGAGCCGCGGTAGCTCAGTCAGTAGAGCGTCGGGCTCGCATCGGAAGGGTTGTGGGCTCTGTCCTCGGCAGAGCCTGCAATTCTGATGGTTGCGAGATCGACATTTGAACCTGGCTAAAGACCGTTGTGTTCACTAATGGTGGCTGGTTCACGTTAAATAGGTCGTGGTCACAAAGTCCCCCATGTTCCCATACCAAATAAATACCTCTGGGGGTATCTGATCAAGGGGTTATCGGCCTCTGATTGAGATCTAAATTACGATATGTGTGAGTGAATGGATGTGTGAAAGAGACCTTCCTGTAAAACGGATGTGTCATGTATGAAGAAGTCCAACCCTCCGGGCAATGGCGCCCGAATTGGGCCATATATGGCCCGCACGACAACAACAACATGTGATGCAAATAATTCCTTTAATGTTTCACTAAAGCAGTTTATTCACATCCCATTTGTATGTCACTTATTTTGCTAAATTACTCAACGACTTCGTGATTTTTCTCTCAAGCATCATTACGTGCTGTAAAGAGAATGTACATAGTTTAATACAATTACTATAATATACTATGTTATAATTTCATTTAATCCATATACAACGTAAATTGAATTATACGCTCTTATCGATAAACAGTATAGAGAACCTATTCCAATTCCACAAAGTCTGAAATATTCATTTTCCTCACGCCTTACCTGTTTCTAAGGATATTTTAGACCCCCTACAATTAATGAGTTTAGAATCTTCGCATAAACAAAGGTCACAGCACCTTGTACACGAGGTTCTAATATACAAACAATCCTAAATTCTAAGGTCTAAATTTGGAAGTGTACCGGAGACCACTCACACACAAACACGTCTTTGCGATTTTGACAAATTTTCATATTTTGGTTCCTCGAAAAATGGTACGAAAGAAATCTATAATGTTTTAACTTGGTTTGATTGATTTAATCATCCTGATGGTATATTTGTCCTTCGAAAACTGGCATGTATTGACCAGCCTCTTGTTACTAAAAGGACGCGGTCACCCAGTTGGAAGAGCAACGAGTTAGCAATCGGAGGGTTATGAGTTCGAAACTCAGTGCAGTCATAAACCGTAATGTGCACTGGGGCTAGTTGACATTAAATCTACAGTGGCATCAAATGTCCTCGAGTAGGCTTGAGGTGGAAATTTGGAGAGTGGTGTGTCAGCTCATGGGTACTGATCTAGTCATATAACAGTGGTTCAAAATTATAAGGTGCTGTCCTTGGATATTTCATCTTTGGGATTAATCCCGGATTGTCTTCAGTGGCCTGCTGTATTGCTCCCGTGCAATATTAAATTGCTACATACTTACCCTGATGCACAACCTATTTCAAACTGCCACTGCCTGGCAAGAGGTAATTTTTATTCCTACTTGTGTATTTATTTCTTTGGTGTAAAAAGGCATTTTTGTTTCGATGGACTGGATAACTTCTATCTTGATGGACTAAATATCTCGTCATTATCGAAAATGACCATATCGCTTGAAAGCCACGGATTAAGTTTATATTTCAACCTCTTTGATTACGGATAATCTCCGAAGTTGTGAACATTGGTGCACCAAAGGTTACCACAGATCCGAATGTAACTTAACAAAGACTGACGTCGACATTGTGGTACACTTGTGTGCTGTCAAATCGAGGAAAATAACTCGCCCTTCGCTTATGCATGCATTAGTATATTATTTTATGTAAATCTGCTATAAATGCTTGTACTTTATATGAAGAAGTGACGGGGAAGCAGATAGTTAGGACGGAACATTTTGTCATTCTACTATGTGTAGAATATCGTACTTTATATCAGGCAACTAAAAATAGTAATGCAGTTTATGCAAAGATTTCAACACAAGTAGTATAAAAGAGATCATCCTAAAAGATCAAAGTGGTACTAAGATCATGCAAGTGAAGACAGAAACCAGGTACCTGATTTCAAATAAAGCAATATGCGGAATACAAGTTCCAAAAGAAGCGAGATGTAGTGACTGCTTCATCGAATATTTTTTTTTTCCAATGGCAAGGCAGTACAATTTTTAAGACAGATACAAATACAATACAAAGTACAGAGTTGACCGAGGTCATTTTAGCCTTATACAAGGCCAGGAGTGATGGTCACTTGTGAAGGGGCACTCAGTGGGTGGACCATCATCGTCCCTAACAAATGACAGCACAATTTACATACATGCCCTAACCCCGGATGCTTCAACGAATATAAAAACTAAAATTAAATTTAAAAAAAACAAGTCCATGTGACAATTTTTTAAATCAAAATATGTAATCTGTTAAATTTTTTTACTTAAATTAATGTGTACTTCTATCTAGTGCTATTTAAGAACTGAGGGTAATACTGCCCCCTCCCCCGTCCTTCTAGAATAAATCAACTTTCTTTTTTCTAGTGTCAAACGTTCTAACCATCCAAGTGGTTACGCCAAAATATCTCGTTCAGCAAGATCTGGTCAGTTCTGCTAATAACGAGATATGCCGTCCTTCAAGATCTGGTCAGTTGTGCTAATGACGAGGTATATCATCCATCGAATTCTGGTCAGTTTTGTTAATGACATAATATCTAGTCGAGATAACCACCAGGAGGTCTGACAGAGCCTTCCAAGTAATTCGACGAGATATCTTGTCTATAAAGATCTGACCAATTTTACTTAGGACGATATATCTTCACATCAGGAAATTGCCGATGATATTATGATAACGAGATTGGTCATTTTTTAATATAGGGACTAGCTATCGCATCCACACACTCATAACAATCTGGTCAGCTTTCATTCCAAAGGCAAGATATCTATACTATCTATCAAGATCTGGTCAGTTTTGCTAATGCATTGGTAACTCGTAAAGGCCACCACCAGGAGAATTAATACACGATTAGAATAATAAATGTCTACATGTGTCAGCATAGTTATTTTTATTTCACACCAGATAATATAAACGAAATAGAAGATAAACAATGAAATAATCTAGATTGGAATAAACATGTACGCCTCTTATTTGACTCGTATCTTATTTCTCAGCTAAAGTAGATAAAAATAGCTAAAATTTATATTCACAGTAATGAAGGGAACATAAAGAGTTTAATTATGTTTTACTTTGTTTGTTTGGGGGATTTGACTCTTTCAGAAGTTCATATATCTTTAAGTTTGTAATTAAGTTTACAAGATTTTAGCGTAACTTAGTTATATTATTTAACGCATCGATGTTGAGCTAATGTGACTCTAAAAGAACTGAATTTCAAGATTTAAAGTGTTCACGGATTGGATCAAAAATAGTTCGCAGTTTGTCTTAGGTATTATGTTGGAAACATGTCCAGTGATGCGTGAAAAAGTATTTGAGCATTCTGGATGACGATAAATTGTATATTAGATTACTCACTATCTAAATTAAAATATACGAATCTTTGATTTAGTGGTATCTTCATTGTTTGTGGATAGTTCATGTTAAAATTGGATAATTTTATATGTCCTGTTAACTCGCTTGGTGGTCGTCTGGAAAAGGTATCTCGGCATTATCAAAGCTGACCAGATCTTGATGGACCTGAAATCTTATCATTAGAAGAAAACTGGTCAGATCTTGATCTCTCCATCATAAAGAAATCGGCTACATCTTCCGAGGTAACTCGCCATAAGCAAAATTGGTGAGATCTTTCGATTTAACTCTTGGTAAACTCAAAATACCATGTTAAAGGAAGCTAGATATATTGAGAAATTTTTAAAACAGTTTACTTAAGGGGAGTTAGTACCTTTGAGACCTTGCGTTGCTCGCGAAAACATACTTTTTTCGATTCATCATAAATAATTGAGTTTTTTATATTGTAGTATAAAATTGATACAGTTTAAAGATAATTGTATGGCTTTTAAAAAACAGCAGTCATATTTGTAATTTAAAAAATATTTTTATATAAAACCTAGCAAAACTTATACATAATTTCTTCGTTTTGAAATTTACCCACTTAACTTTCCCCCCCCCTCAAGTTTAAAAAAAAACTAATAAACTTAGAGTTAAGAAAATTTGTATGGTTATTCTAAAAGAAGATCTTAGTTCTCTGAACTATGGATTTATGTATGAGAGCTATATTTTTTTATTTATAGATCCATACATAACTAAAAAAATTTCAAAAAGTTGACTTATTTTAATACTATTAATTTTTATAAATATTTGTACTTCAAATATCACAAATTCCTTAGTTCACATAATTAAGACATTCATTTGCTTCAATTTGGTGCAAACATTTGGGTTTTACAGTGCATCTTTCAAAATTTATCTTATGGGAAAGTTAAGTGGGTAAATTTCAAAACGAAGAAGTTGTGTATAATTTTTGCTAGGTTTTATGTAAAAAAATATTTTTAATTACAAATATGACTGCTGTTTTTTAAAATCCATACAATTATCTTTAAACTGTATCAATTTTATACTACAATATACAAAACTCAATTATTTATGATGAATCGAAAAAAGTATGTTTTCGCGAGCAACGCAAGGTCTCAAAGGTACTAACTCCCCTTAATATAAAACATTAATTTTAAGTTTGAGGACTAAGTAGATTGGAACCTGCGTGCTCTGAATAGGATAGATGACCTTGGGTGAGTACATTTCTAGAAAGATGCTAAGTTTGCATCGATGAATGTCTGCCTTATGTCTCATAAAGGTATAATAAAAACGTTTTCCAAAGTATAAAAAATAGCTGAAGTGTTATAAAGAAATAGATAAAGGCAATTTTCTACGGAAACTCTGTAATTCGATTAATTTGTCACATCGTCATGTTAATTAGCAAAACTCGTAAATCCACTGTTAGAGTATAGCAGTTACGAGTTATGCTAATTAGTATGACGATATTTGTTTCCAAATTGTCTAAGTGTTTTTCTCATTATTCTAAACAGGTTTTATGCTTAAAAAAAGCACGGATCTACAACAAGAAAAGAAACCGAAGAATATGTAAATATTTAAACACAGATTAATCAAAGAAAAAGAAACCATTGAATGTTGCTGTTGATACGAAAAAAATAATTACTAGGGATAAACGTTTTGCACTTTTCAATCATAAAAATGCTTTGCGCGATGTATTAAAATTTTTTTTTTCGTGATATGGATATTATGTACAGAGATACTTGGATTTTACTTAATGAAGTTATGTGCGCGATAAAAAATAATATCCGTTTTCCGAAATGTCACTAACATCGATTTTTTGTCTAACAACGGATTTATCCATAAGTTGCCTAAACGACTCTAAACTTGGTATTCGATATTAAATTTTGATGTAGAACAGAGATTCGGTTTCAAATGGGTGTTATCATCAGAAATTCTGACGCTTATGTACATATAAGAAGACAAGATGTGGTTCAATTGTGTGTGTGTGTGTTTTATAGCAGCTATATATTAGATCATGGTAGGTTGGTATTTGAATTAATTGGAGCACCACGACGGGATCTTTCCTGACGGAATCAACTCCCGAGGTAAAGATTAGAGGACAACATATCGTATTTTTGAACCACTATCAGATGACCAGATCAACATCTCAGCTGATAAAACCTACTCCCCAAACTTTCACACCACATCAATATGACTATATTTGAAGTTACAACAGATTTATTGTGCATCACAATCAACATACACGACGGTCTTTGGTTGGATCGAGTTTTGAACTTAAGGCGTCGGCGTTCAAGATTTATTGTGCATCACAATCAACATACACGACGGTCTTTGGTTGGATCGAGTTTTGAACTTAAGGCGTCGGCGTTCAATTTACCAGGAACAACATGCGAAAGTTCCAGGCCATACCACGAAAAACACCCCAAAATAAGTAGTCTGATTTTATGCAAATTCGCTGGCGTCCTGTCCATTATTGAAGGGCACTGTACATGTATAGGGTTTTTCTTGGAATGTAGTTTATCATCTTTTGGGAAGCTTTTGGCATTTAATAGAATTATAGTTGATCAATCAGCTATCTGAGATCTAATCGAAATTAATTCTTTGGAATTGTACTGTCATAACGTTGAAGTTATACCTGAAAAACAAGTCAACAGTAGTCACGTTTGGAATACGTACAGATAAACAATTGTTCTCGAGAACACTGGCGCCACCTATATTTAGCTCCGCAGAAATACCTCACCGAAAAGCTAATAAATAAACTCAGAATAACAAGACTTTTTTTTAGAATCATTTATAATATATGTATCGTGGGCTCTATAAGCCTTTAAAAATTGACACCATTTCAATTAAAACAAACCGACGAAACTTTTCAACATGCTACCCAAACACGTCTTCGGAACATTGCGGTTATCCAGAGGTATAAATCTACCATGTATTTTCAAATAGGGGGCATCCATTTCGAGTATATCAGCTCCCTCTAAAACTTAAGATGAAGCCAATTTCACGGTGAATTTAAAGAAATGCAATTTCGTCAAATCCGAAATAAGCTTTTTTGGGCACGTCGAAGGTGACGGGGAATATTCACTTCACTCAAAAAATAAGACTGTCAGAACTTTGCAAGAACTAAAGACTCAAAAAGGACGGATGAAGTCCTATCGAACTGTGTTCGTGTTATAGAGGTTATGTGCCATATTTCGCTGATATTGCGTTTTCCACTGACTGAATTAACTTTAAAACGTGCATCGAATAGAGCAATGGAGAAGAAAAGTCGTCAGAAATACTTCCACTTGCTTCAAGACTCCATGCGTAATGTTCAGCCGGAGGAAAAATAAATGAAATACCACTTTGTTTTGGAGTATTACTCGAAGTAGGATTCAACGGTACAATTTAATAGCAAATAACACCATCGTGTACGTAGGAGCTGCTACACGTTAAATCTGTTATGATCTCAAATGTCCACATGTTGGCCTGGTGTGGAAGTTTGGAGAATGGGGTGCCAGATGAGGTGCTGACCTCCTCATCTGATTGTGGTTCATAATAAGTTGTGTTGTCCTCGACCTTTCAGTTCGGGATTGATCCCGGATCGTTGCCGATAGCCCGTTGTGTTGTTCGACTAATACAGCAAATAATTAACAACTAACTGTTTATTTTTTCATGTGCATAAGAATTGCTTAAGGGGCCGTCATGATTTGAGGAACTACAACATATAAAGTGGGAATACCAAGTTTGGTCGCTTTACCACCAATTTAGTCTAAATTTTTTTTTAAAGATTTTTTTGAATTTACTGTTTTTATATCCGAAGATTTTTAGCGTTAAATCCGTTGTCCATCATCTCCTGAAAACCGCTATTTGTAATTAATCAGATATGTTAATTTGGTGTTGCGAGCATTCAGTTCACAATTAATATTGCACGCACACACATGCTATAAACATGTGTAAAATTATAATACACTACGTATATTTTGTTTCAGTACTTAGTACCATAGTATACGAAATCAAGGATATGGGAATATTCTTTCGGAAGATAGTACTGTCTAAGATCTTTGTCTTCGGATCTTTCCCTTAGGGCATTGATCAAGGACCATCGTCACTAGCGCGTTGTGTTAGATTTGATAAATGATTAATATTGATTATTATTAATTTGATATCTGAAATTAAATCTTGATACATATTCGAAAATAACAAGCATTAACTGACAGCAAAAACAATAATTCATTAACTGCTTAAGACGAATTATTAATTTTTAGATAAAATGGTAGATTGCGTCTAGAACACCACAGCTTTGACATGAATACTCAGGCATGATGTTGGATTGTAGAATGAAGGAAGCAGACACATGAAGTTTGAGGAATTGTTTATTTTGCGTGAACAATCACTAATTAATTTACAGTTTGAACAATTAGAGAACAGTTTGATATTTATATAGAAGAATATTTTTATTGATTGAAGTATTGGATTGGATTTTTGGGGTTTTATGGCGCGATTGAAGTATTGTGATTCTGTTAAAGTTCAGTCGCTTTCGAGGGACACCACTTATGCCGGCCTCTCAATGCAAAATGGCACTGGCCCAAGGATTGCCCAGCAACGTAGAATTTTAACATGCTGTTGACCCCCTTCCCACACTTAGTGCCCCTTGCATTCGGTCCGGAGGTCATAGAGGTACGGACACCTTTTGGCTACAAGGCACTGTATTTATCTCATGGAGATTTCTTCTAATTCTGAAATCATTACACTCGCCTTTTTATGTATGCCCTCTAGTACTTTTCCGATTAGACTGACGCATTAACGTCAAACATAAAAATTATAAGCATTTTGATAGCGTTGTATCTCTTAAACAAATACAAATACGGTTTTGCATTTCTCGTTATCCTGCAAATAAGCATTTGTATCATGAAAAGAATGTTCGTTCATGAGGTAAGAATTTAATGAACTGACTTCCAAAAGATTCTTTTGTAATTACAGAATAAAAATAATCTGTTCGTTAAAATTCTAAGGAAATGACCAATAAAGTATTTCCAAAAGTTGAACCAATAGGTGCGGTCATTTAGTCAGTAAGTTTACTGTGGGGTAAAGTAATGTTATGGAAAATTGATGACGTTTATAGGGTTAACTGAATCATAAGAGAATACCACACTAATTGAGAAAGAAACGCTTGCTGTAAAAAAAATCAGAAGCGCATGTGTTTGGAGATAAGTCCATAGTGAGATATCATACTACATTACATTTTCTTTATTTTGTTCACTGGCCCAGAATCGTAGAATGTCAACATGTTTTGGACTCCCTCCCCACTCTCAGTATACTTGTGCAATTGGTCTGAAGATCATGTCATGTACGGATATATTTTGTCTACACTTTGCTATATTTACTTTCTGAATCTCTCTTTTAGTTCTGAAATCATAATAATCGACATTCCATGTATGCCCTGCAGTACTATTTCGACTATAAGGACGTATTAATGTCAAAAATAAAAGTCATAAGCACTGCTAGTACTGCATGTTTTAAGCAAACAACGATACGATTAAGAGCATTGCTTATCATCAGAAAATAATTTGTCTCGTCAAAACAAAGTCAGTCAATGAGCTAATGCCTTAATGAACTGACTTTCAAAGGATTCTTTACTAATTGAAGAGCCAAAAGAATATGTCCCAAAGGATTACATTGTAACGAAAGGACCAATCAAATATCTCCAAACGTTGGTGTGGTAATTTTGTCCTTATATGTATAGTTTGTCTTGTGGTGCAAAAACAATATTACGGAAAATTGTTGACATATGTTGGGTTAACTGAATCACGAGAGAATCACAGAGCAATTGAGAAAGAGACTCTTGCTGTCATATCCGGTTAAAAAGAAATCCGAAGCGCGTGCATTTGACAGCTAAGTCCAGAGTGAGCGATCATAATATATCACCTTTTCTTTCCTAGTGAGCATCGTTAAGTCCTGTTCCCCAGGTTGGTCGATTACTCTTCAAAGATTTCATGACCATTACGTATATGAAGGAAACGTACGAACACATGTGCTTTTAAAGAGATAGTGGTAAATATTAGTGTGAAACGGTTTCGAAAGTTGCTTTTAAAAAGCTGAAAACGTCTCTTACTGAAGTGTCTCGGCTAGGATGTTGGTAGATTTTGAATTTAATTCTACGGATATCTAACTTAAACGTGCGCTTCCTACATACAAATACTATAATGTTTCAAAAGATAATGCTAAACATTTGGGATTAAGGTTTTCGAAAGTTGCTTTTAAAAAACTGGAAAAGTCTCTTACTGATGTGTCTCTACTCGGAAGTTGGTTGATTCTGAATTTAATCCTATGGATATCTAACTCAAACGTACACTTCCTATATACAAATGCAATAATATTTCAAAAGTTAGTGCTAAACTTTAGAGTGAAAGTGTTTGGAAAGTTGCATTTATAAAGCTGGAAAAGTCTCTTGCTGATGTGTCTCTACTCAGATGTTTGTTGATTTTGAATTTAATCCTACGGATATCTAACTTAAACGTGCGCTTCCTACATACAAATATTTTAATATTTCAAAAGATAGTGCTAAAAATTTGGGTTAAGGGGTTTCGAAAGTTGCTTTTAAAAAACTGGAAAAGTCTCTTACTGATGTGTCTCTACTCGGAAGTTGGTTGATTCTGAATTTAATCCTATGGATATCTAACTCAAACGTACACTTCCTATATACAAATGCAATAATATTTCAAAAGTTAGTGCTGAACTTTAGAGTGAAAGTGTTTCGAAAGTTGCATTTATAAAGCTGGAAAAGTCTCTTGCTGATGTGTCTCTACTCAGATGTTTTTTGATTTTGAATTTAATCCTACGGATATATAACTTTAACGTACATTTACCATTTAGAAATACTAGAAATTTGTAGGATGAGTTTCACAACAGTGATTTAACATAGGCGAAAAGTATCTACTGGAATTTAAATCCGACAAAATCACGAAGTATTAAATCTACTCTATCAATTTAAATGATGCTCAACATAACATATTTCATAGAGAATTAGATCAACATATCTGAGAAATTTTTACCATAAATCCTATCAAAAGCTGCCCAGCAACAAACTATCAAAAACATGATTAGTTATAAAACTATTTCAAGACACTAAATTTAATATTGCGTTTTAATGGTATGGCCTAGTACAGAACTTGAAAACAAAGTTCATTCAATCAACACTTGACAGAATGAGTGATAATACGCTCACATAGTTTTGTCAGATATCATGTATGAATCGTCATCTCGAAAATACCAAACTTGTTGGTAACGCATTCTTGAATATCATGGTATTGTGTTTAACCCAATTTGTCATCTTTCTATGAGAAAGTTCAGTTCTGATTTTACATCAAACTTTGACACTAAGCAAAATCTTTCTGGAATTTATACATGAAATCTTAAACACTACTACATCAGTATCAATCATGATCCAGAGAATATTTCTTTATAGAGCATTAGATAACAAAAATAAGAATTTCTGAACATGGATCCCATCAAAATTGTCGTCCATAACCATGATTAGATTTAAACCTATTTCAAGAAAAATATGGATTGACGGTTTTAATGATCTGCCTAACAGTACTTAAAAACATATTTTATTCAATCAACGCTTCGTTGAGTAACAATATGGTCACTTTGTCCGATTTCTATGAGAAAAGGCTTATATCAAAATTTTACACGAAGTAAAAGTTTTCTGGAATTTATCCATGAAATACAAAAACGACGCTATCAATTTAAATGATGCTCCAGAGAGTATTTCTTCACAGAGCATTAGATCAATACATCTAAGAAAAATATCTAAAGGTACATCCTATCAAAAAGTTTCCCAAGTAACGAACCGACAAGAACTGGGTAAGATATAAAACTAGTGCAAGAATAAAACGCTGTGTTTTTAATGCTATCTCATGGAGAGAATGGGAGTAATTCTTGCTTCATGCCAGATATACATTTCAGGGAGCTGAACAATTTCGAGGAATGCGTTTCCGACTTTCTTCATTTAAATTTACTAAAATCTCATGCAAGTTTAGTCCAAATTAATTTTAAATTGAAACAGAAATGTTTCGCCAGATGTAATTTTCGAACTTTTTATGGACGAAACTTCTCAGCTCTTTTTAAAGTTTAAATGGAACTCAAAAACGTTCTCGAACTTTCACGGTGGCGAGGGTTTTTTTCTGTCTTTTGAGGAAAGAAAAATGTGTAATCGTTTTTTTTAGTTCAGAGGAATATGCAATCGTAAAAGTTAATTACATTCTGAACATAATACATTTTGGTGACATTTCCATTAGACTGGGAAATACAATTTCCACAAACGGCGATAAAAACGAGACCAGAAAGTAGTCTCTCCCCTTGGTATCATATCTGATGCTGAATCGCAGAAAAAGAATGGCATTCTAAAAAGGTCCACGCAGGATGTAATATTCATGGACACGTATTGTGGGATAACACATCTGCGTTACACATAAAAAATTCACTCATGTTTTGTGGAGTGTGTTCAAAACTAAGAACTATTTTTCATTATATTAAGAGAAATGTTCATATTTTTTTATGAAACTAGACATGGACTTGCGATTATGAAAATATAATTTACACGGCATTTTTTATTAAATTTTTACTCCATTATTATTTTTTCTTATTTAGTTTACTTTGCTCTTTAATTAAGTATATTTTATTCTATGGTGAAAATATTCTATAAAAAAATGTAATTTGTCCTGTGAATAAATAAATAAATAAATATATATATATATATATATATATATATATATATATATATATATATATATATATATATATATATATATATATATATATATATATATATATATATATATATATATATATATAACCAATAATAAAAAGAAGGTTTGAAAAATATGAGTTAACCAATCTGGTGATATCGATGCAGTTTTACTGTTGCATAATTGCTACAGTTTAAAACATTAAATGCATGAAAACCAGAAAGTCATCCTTGAAAAACATATTGTGGATACTAAAAACATGAAAGCTAGAGACTAAGATAAGTTATTTCGATCTCCAGTTGACTATTGAATTTAATTTGAAATGTACAAAGACAAACTTAGGAGAAGCTTGTCTATGAATTTTTTTTCTTTTCCTTAGTTTTATCTAACTTAATTACTCCAACACCAGTAATGTAAACATTTCCCGACGAAGTCAACGTTTAAAATGACTATGGTCCAATCTGATCAAGTTGCCAAACAGCATCCACAAGAGAATTCAGGCTGCGCTTGGAGACTTAAAGCCTTATGCAAACATTATTTAATTAGGTCTTAGATTTCCGTAAAGCTTGTACAGTAAGTTTTCAAGGGCCATGATGTGGAGATATTGGTTATAATTCAAAAATATATATGGAACAAAAAATGTTCACCAATTCGTATTAACATTTGTTTGTAACGTAACCTATGAAACCATTTTATTAGAATTCTAAAACTTCATATTTTCATTGCAATCAGAACATTCACATTACATTGCTTTTTATTGCAATGGAAAACACGAACTGCCTAAATCTTCGATTCAATACTTGTTTAGTGTTCCATTTATAGAATACCTTGCACAGTTTTAGGTAGGATGAAACATACTTTCAATTACAAAGGCTCGAAATTTAAGAATGATGTCGAAAGCTAACAAAAGATTTGTTCTTAGCCAGTATTAAAGCATGAATAACAATGTTTAAGTTCAATACTAAAGTTTCGTGTTTGATTTCAATCAAAATTCTATTATAGTTTAAGTAAAACTGATACGTAATATCGTTTACCCTTCGTTTCAATATTTTATCTATTTATTTTAATATATCTTATACAGTTTAGGGTGTCGTGTAATATATTTTCTGTAGCCAGGCAGGCAATATATGAATATTCTCTAAAATTGACGAAATATTTAAAACCAGTATTAAAGCCTAACGATATGATTAAAACACTACAATTTCATATATTTTATTGCAATCACAATTCAGTCATAAACAACATTGAATAAAAATGATTCAATCGTTAATTTAGAATTTTTTTGTATTCCTTTTAATAAACCCTCATAGCTTAACGTTAAATGATAATCCTTAATGTAAGCTGGCAATTAATGAATATTGTCGAAAACTGATGAAATATTTTATCATTACTAGCATTAAATCATAGAAACTGTCATTAAAAATACCAACATTTCATGTTTTTCATTGCAATAAAAATGATTCAATCGTTAATTTAGAATTTTTTTGTATTCCTTTTAATAAACCCTCATAGCTTAACGTTAAATGATAATCCTTAATGTAAGCTGGCAATTAATGAATATTGTCGAAAACTGATGAAATATTTTATCATTACTAGCATTAAATCATAGAAACTGTCATTAAAAATACCAACATTTCATGTTTTTCATTGCAATAAAAATGATTCAATCGTTAATTTAGAATTTTTTTGTATTCCTTTTAATAAACCCTCATAGCTTAACGTTAAATGATAATCCTTAATGTAAGCTGGCAATTAATGAATATTGTCGAAAACTGATGAAATATTTTATCATTACTAGCATTAAATCATAGAAACTGTCATTAAAAATACCAACATTTCATGTTTTTCATTGCAATAAAAATGATTCAATCGTTAATTTAGAATTTTTTTTGTATTCCTTTTAATAAACCCTCATAGCTTAACGTTAAATGATAATCCTTAATGTAAGCTGGCAATTAATGAATATTGTCGAAAACTGATGAAATATTTTATCATTACTAGCATTAAATCAAAGAAACTGTCGTTAAAAATACCAACATTTTATGTTTTTCACTGCAATAAAAACTCAAAAATAAATTACGTAAACCTCATACGAAATACTGATTGCTCTTCGATGCAATATTTAAACTGCTAATTTTAATAGACATTTCACGATTTGGGGGGAAATGGAAAATCATTAGCCAATTTACGAATATCCTCCGTAACCTGACTAAATATTTTTCTTAGCCAGTATAAAAGCATAAAAGCTTTCATTTCCAAAACTAATATTTCATCTTTTACAGTTCCAATAAGCAATGAAGGATAATTTACAAAAACCTGATGCGTAGATGATAGAGATATATTACTCTCTGATTCAATAATTTTAGCGTTTCTTTGAACAGGCATTGTACGTTTTGAGGCGAAACGAAACATACCTTCAGTTGCACAGGCAGCCAATTTATGAATATTCTCGGAACCTGACGAAATTTTTTTTCTTTACCGGTATAACAAATCGAAAATATTCCCCTTTCCAGGAAAAAAGCAATTTGTAACCATTTACATCCCAAAAAGTACTCAATATACCATGGACCATGTAGCCCTGAAGCTATGAGCATGAAGTAAATTCTTGCAGAAGGGAAATTTTGTAGCAGCAGGTGTGCACATTCCTTTGCTATTCAAGTAACGTTCCAAGTAACGCTTCCTATTTTCTCCACTCATGATCAATACCTCCAACTGCTTATATGAGCCTATCGATCATACACATGATCTCATAACTATTTGTGTGTATTCCGCTATATGATTCACGTTTCACTTACTCCGGAAAACAGATATTACTTTCTTCTACTTTCACAACTTTCAGATAGCATAGGGGTACAGTTGGGGACTTGCTGCTTTCAGATAAGCTATTCTTCACGGATCGGTTCCCGATTCGATACTCAGAGATGTGTTTTACAATCTTCATATTTCCTTAAGCTCCGAATTTTAATTTATGCAATTTTTTAAAACTAATTTGTAGTTAGTTGTGTTTTTTATTATTGCTTTCACTATTTCAGTGTAGACGTAAATTACTTGCGGTTACTTTTGCTATTAGGGATTTCATGCTATTATGTATGCTATTTTTTCATAGATCGGTTCCCGATTCGATACTCAGAGAAATCAGATGTGTTTTACAATCTTCATATTTCCTTAAGCTCCGAATTTTAATTTAAGCAATTTTTTGAAGTAATTTGTGTTTTTGTTTTAATTATATATATATATATATTTCTTTCACTATTTCAGTGTAGACGTAAATTACTTGTGGTTACTTTTGCTATTAGGGATTCCATGCTATTAGATATGCTATTTTTTCATAGATCATTTCCCGATTCGATACTCAGAAGAATCCAAAGATGGGTTACGATCTGCATTCATATTTCATATATTATCTGCATACACGATCTGCATGCTTCGTTAAGCTCTGAATTTTAAGTTAAGCAATTTTTTTAAACTGATTTGACGTTATTTTCACCCGATGGTTTCATTATTTTCAGTGTAGACATAAATTACTTGCGGTTACTTTTACGGTTGGAGATTCCCTTGTTTCAGAGAGGCTATGCTTAACGGATCTGTTCCGGATTCGATACTCAGAGAAATTAGCTGTTTAGAAATCTAAATATTTTCTTAAACTCGGAATTTTAGTTGATACAGTTATTTTCAGCTGATTTGAAGTATGATAGTATGGAAAAAGTACATTAAAGGTTGCTTAAAACTCTTACCATTTTAAGTAATTTAGTTAGAATTTATTGTAAATCTTGCATATAATTTTTGTTCAGCGATAGATAAGAGGTTGTATATATATATATATATATATATATATATATATATATATATATATATATATATATATATACTAGCAAAATACCCGACCTTACTCGGTTTAAATTGGTTTACTCTAGATTGAAAAGATAATCAAAATATATAATGACTTACGTTTTTTGTAGAATAAAAATTTATTTTAACACCTTTCGGCATCTTTATATTTTCTACAACTTACTTTGGACACAAATTCTACACATGCATATCCATTCATGTAATACATTTCACATACATCGCACAATTGCTGTATGACAAAGCTGCAAAATGACGAAAGGTGATACTAAGGTTACTACTATAAAAGACGATTTATAGGAAGATTTGGAATTCCCTTTCTTAAGTTCTTTTCATGTTCAACTCAATTAATTAAAATTACGATTTACGGCGAGTGCTCTTGCACTCATAGTCAACAAAACAATATTTTTTTACTTGTGGCACTCTTGCCTCCGGTATGCGACATTGTGAAATTTTGCAATCTTCTGTCATTATTACAACGAATTTTTTAATGTTGGAAAAAGTTCCAGTTTGGATTAATAAACATTATTATTCTTTCAATAACGGCATTATTCTTTAAATAACGGCATTATTCTTTAAATAACGGCATTATTCTTTAAATAACGGCATTATTCTTTAAATAACGGCATTATTCTTTAAATAATGGCACTATTCTTTAAATAACGGCATTATTCTTTCAATAATGGCATAACTACACTTAAAATTTACTGAAAATTTATACTGACTTACCTAACATTTTTTTAAGTCTAATACTTTGTGGTGCTGTTGCGTGTGATTAGAAGGAAAACACATTTATTAATATAATAAATATTTAAAACAGGAAACAGCGAAGTAAAACAAAATAAAAGATGTCGCAAAAATTTGTTCTAAAGATATTAATTTGTGATTCACTTTTTTTTTTTTTTTTTCTCTTGATCTCGCACAGTTGCCACAACTTACAACTAAAAGTATACAAAATTTAGAAATGTAAAATTAATTCAGAGCGAAAGAACCAGAAAAAATATCACTGCTCGCGCGATCTTGTTCATTCTTGTTTCATTGAAAAATATCGTCTGTCCCAAATATTCGGAAATCGTTTTCATTGCGCAAAGAATAAAAATAAGACTCGAAATAAATGAAGTATCAGAGATAAATTCCATTTAAAAAAAAAAAAAATTTTGAAGAATAATTACTTTTTCAGCAGTACTGGTAAAGTAATCGAAGTAATCGTAATATTCAATAAACATTCCAATTTTTCCAAAACTACCAAATTATGGTTGATTTAAGAATACTTACTCAGGTGTTTTAGCCTGAAACTCAACTAAATATAACAATAAAGAAATGTTTAATATTGCATTCACTAAACTAATAGATAATGTATAAAATAAAATACAAAGCAATGAAATATCTGGAATACAATTCATGTGATGACTACACAAACACACAAACACAAAATCGAGCATAGAACAGAAAGACGGACATACAGACTTTCGCAACCAATGCCACTCACTAAATGAAGATAAGTACTCACTGTATGCAAATTTTCATGAAAATATCTTAAACCGCGTGGACGTGTATAGGGCACAACATACAGACAGACAGACACCAAACGAAAAAAAGGCGGATTCGGCATCAGAAGGGTCCAAAACGGATAGAAAACTTGAAATGGGTCGAAAATATTGAATGTACAAACAAGCACTCCATTCTTATTTATATATATATATATATATATATATATATATATATATATATATATATATATATATATATATTTATTTATGTTTATATATATATATACATATATATATATACACATATATATATACACATATATATATATATATACATATATACATATATATATACATATATATATATACATATATATATATATATATACATATATATATTTATACATACATATATATATATATATATATATATATATATATATATATATATATATATATATATATATATATATATATATATATATATACATATATATATATACACTAGCAAAATACCCGACCTTACTCGGTTTGAATTGGTTTACTCTAGATTGAAGAGATAATCAAAATATATAATGACTTACGTTTTTTGTAGAATAAAAATTTATTTTAACATCTTTCGCCATCTTTATATTTTCTACAACTTACTTTGGACACAAATCCTACACATGCATATCCATTCATGTAATACATTTCACATACATCGCACAATTGCTGTATGACAAAGCTAGAAAATGACGAAAGGTGATACTAAGGTTACTACTATAAAAGACGATTTATAGGAAGATTTGGAATTCCCTTTCTTAAGTTCTTTTCATGTTCAACTCAATTAATTAAAATTACGATTTACGGCTAGTGCTCTCGCACTCATAGTCAACAAAACAATATTTTTTTACTTGTGGCACTCTTTCCTCCGGTATGCGACATTGTGAAATTTTGCAATCTTCTCCTGTTATTATTACAACGAATTTTTTAATGTTGGAAAAAGTTCCAGTTTGGATTAATAAACATTATTATTCTTTCAATAACGGCATTATTCTTTAAATAACAGCATTATTCTTTAAATAACGGCATTATTCTTTATAACGGCATTATTCTTTCAATAATGGCATAACTACACTTAAAATTTACTGAAAATTTATACTGACTTACCTAACATTTTTAAGTCTAATACTTTGTGGTGCTGTTGCGTGTGATGAGAAGGAAAACACATGTATTAAAATAATAAATATTTAAAACAGGAAACAGCGAAGTAAAACAAAATAAAAGATGTCGCAAAAAATTGTTCTAAAGATATTAATTTGTGATTCAATTTTATCTCTTGATCTCGCACAGTTGCCACAACTTACAACTAAAAGTATACAAAATTTAGAAATGTAAAATTAATTCAGAGCGAAAGAACCAGAAAAAATATCACTGCTCGCGCGATCTTGTTCATTCTCGTTTCATTGAAAAATATCGTCTGTCCCAAATATTCGGAAATCGTTTTCATTGCGCAAAGAATAAAAATAAGACTCGAAAAAAATGAAGTATCAGAGATGAAATTCCATAAAAAAAAATAATAATTTTTTGAAGAATAATTACTTTTTCAGCAGTACTGGTAAAGCAATCGAAGTAATCGTAATATTCAATATACATTCCAATTTTTCCCAAACTACCAAATTATGGTTGATTTAAGTATACTTACTCAGGTGTTTTAGCATGAAACTTAACTAAATATAACAATAAAGAAATGTTTAATATTGCATTCACTAAACTAATAGATAATGTATAAAATAAAATACAAAGCAATCAAATATCTGGAATACAATTCATGTGATGTCTACACAAACACACAAACACAAAATCGAGCATAGAACAGAAAGACGGACATACAGACTTTCGCAACCAATGCCACTCACTAAATGAAGATAAGTACTCACTGTATGCAAATTTTCATGAAAATATCTTAAACCGCGTGGACGTGTATAGGGCACAACATACAGACAGACAGACACCAAACGAAAAAAAGGCGGATTCGGCATCAGAAGGGTCCAAAACGGATAGAAAACTTGAAATGGGTCGAAAATATTGAATGTACAAACAAACACTCCATTCTTATTTATATATATATATATATATATATATATATATATATATATATATATATATATATATTATTTGGTACAATAATTATTAATTATTAATAAACAATTTTACAATATTTAATGATCATAAAGGCGTCTCATTTACAAAATTTGGCAGATTTTTTTTAAAGCTGTAATATAGAAGCTGAATATTTACATCTGCCATATATTTTTCTATAGATTCAGAAACTGACAGATTAGACAGAAGTAGTACTTATGAAGAATGCAGTACTGTATTTGTATCACTTTTTCAAGTATTGTTCTTAATTAAATAAAATCCTAAACAGATACACATTGTTTTGCAACACACTATCATAATGATAGTTAGGTAGTTGAATTTACATTGATCTGGACAGTATAACGGGCTGTTGGTGGCAGTCTGGGATAAATCCCGAAAGGAAAGATCCGAGTTCAATATTTCGTAATTTGGAACCACGTTCCGATTACGATACTATTATTATGGACAATTGTTTTTACCAAATTGTTATAGACAGTTTGTTTTCTTTTTTGGGATTGGCGGCACCTTTGACCAAAAATAATAAAATACATCAAAATCTCGAAAGTCGAAAAACATCAAAGGGATACCTTGATCCTAGAAATTGATATATTTTTCATTGTGTCGAAATTGAATAAGGCACATCGCCGAATTTCAGCTCTTCCAAAGATTTTTAGTTTCAGGCCTTATGAATAAACACACAGTTGCCAAGGATTTAACTTCTGAAAAGAAGAAAACTCGATAGTACGAGGTGCCATTACGAAGAAAAATCCATTTCTTATCTTGGACTGAAAAGCTTTAACCCCCTTTAATCAAAATGTTTAAAAACTTAAATGTATTTATACTTCTAACTTCAGATTACTTGAAAAATGATATTTAAATCGGCCAGCGTTTGCTCTTGTTTTTGAAAAAACTGGATCGACCGATAAATGCTCTGTTAAACGAATCTGAAATCGTCTTGTATTGAAACATCGAACTAATGTTATTGGGATCTGTAAATATGCTTAGTTGATTCTACGATCATGATTATGCTACACGAGGGCTAATTAAACTAGAATTTTTGTTTTGGTGAAAAGGCAAATGACCTTGAAAAAGTACGCTTCTAAAAAGTTATTTATTTCGCCTGTGAAAAATGGTTGTGTGTTGGAATCACCATAGGCGATTTAATCACTGATAGCGTGTTCCCAGCTAGTCAGAAACTACTAGTGATAAGTAGTTTCTACCTAAATGAAATCCTGTTAAATGAGCGGTAAGTGCTCTGGTCCTTAATTCAACAGGTTTGAACCCTGGTCATAAGTAGTGTAGCATTGTTCTAACGACACAATCAAATAATCATATCTATTGGTTGGTTGCTTTATTGGTTAAATTACTTTGGTTAAGGTCAAAACTGGTTACAACTCATGCATAGAAGACTGCAGGTTGCAGAATGAGTATATGTATCGGAACCCTCTAGAGGGTTAAATATCCCATGTAACATCATCCAACTCTCCAGGTAGGCTAACGGCCTTGTCCGTTTCACCAACGGGTAACCCGAACCTAGATTTGTAGAGGACTTTCCATGGTCGCAGTATCCAAAGTGACATTATCCAATTCTCCAGGTAGGCTAGCGGCCTTGTTCGTTTCACCAACGGATAACCCGAACCTAGAATTGTAGAGGACTTTCCATGTTCGCAAATTTAAGTTCGTGAACCAACTGCCTATAAGTGTCAACCAGCCTCACTTTCAACTGTCAAAATTCAATAAACATTTGGAACAAATAGAGCAACTGAGGTGAACACCGATTCTCCACAGGAAGACCACTAAGCATAGAGGTCGAATCAATTTAAATTAATCTTTGAAAAGCCTTACGTAGTCCAAAAGAAACACATAAGCACACTTATAACACAAAAGCAAATGTATCTCCAAAAACTATCAGTAAACAATATTATTTAAAAGCTGCTTTTCTAACCGAGTGCGTGACGCGCAGTTTAATCAGCCTTTGCACAGCAAAAATCAACCACACAGTGCCACGCCACACCCCGTGTCTAGACGTAAACATGGTAATGTAAAGAATGTCAACACCCTCATATAATCATGAATTACATTTACAAACACTCCTAAACCCGTCACACCCAGTTTAACTAGCCTTCGCACGACAAAAAGCAACCACACTTCGTGTCTGTACTACGTAAATCTGGTAATGTAAAGAATGTCAACACCCTCATATAATCATGAATTACATTTGCAAACACTCCTAAACCCGTCACACCCAGTTTAACCAGCATTCTTACAGCAAAAAGCAACCGCACAGCGTCAAACCACACTTCGTGTCTAGACGTAAACCTGGTAATGTAAAGAATGTCAACACCCTCATATAACCATGAATTACAATTGCAAACACTATTAAATACCCATCTGTCTATCCGAATGAGACATTAGTCTTAAGAACAGAGTATTAAAAAGCTAAGTCGAGGGGGAAAAAACTTCAAATTGAAGCTACCATCTCGGTGAACACTTCCCAGGTGCTTGAAAATGCAATTTGTAATAGATTGCTTCTTTGTAATAAAAACCTCCAATGCACAGACATCAAGATATACCCTTTAGAGATCATTTTGAACAGCAAACACCGGTCCGTCATTAGGGGAGGGGGTGAAATAGGACGTCTCCCCCCGCTCCTGAAATAAAACAAGAACAAAGTGAGAGCATCGTTAGAGGGGGCCATTAAGAAGAAAAATCCCTTTCTTCTCTTGGACTCCCAAAAAATTTTTGTCTTGTTTTTTACGAAGAAAAAGGTTTTCTCTCGGCTTCAGATGGTTTCAGTTTCATACTCTTCCCATTTCGGGAAGAAATTTTCATTTTTCAACGAGATGTAAATGAGGTTTATTTACAACTGTTAACTCCAGATAAATAAGTAGCAGCCGTCGATACCACTTCTCATTCTCTTCTGGGATTTCAGTTTCGACTTCGTTCCGTTCTCTGCCTGTTACAAGTGCATACTTATTTCTTACTGATTTCGTAACCTCTTTAATGATGCGTTCGAAACTAACGTAAAGGATTGTTAAGTATAGAGTGAGATTTTTCTAAGCATCTCTCCAATTTTGCAACAAAAAAATCAATTTCAGATATAATTTATGCAGTTTATTTCTATAAAAAATAATTGAATATTTAAAATATTTATTACTTGACAATTTTAATAGTTAAAAAGAGGGTTTTTGAGAATTATATAATGTTTAAAAATAGTTTTTTTATTTTAGTATTTTAATACCTAAAAATAATTTTAGATTTAAGTTTTGTTGTATTTGATTTAAAACATTGTAAAAAACTATCAGGGTTATTTTAAGAAAATATTTTTCGTTGGTTGATATTTTATGATAATCTCTTATGTATCAGTAAACGCTTTCGTGTCAAATTGGCGGGATCTGAACCATGCACCTTGGGGCGGCGGTGACCCAGTTGGTAGAATCACGCACTAGCAACCGGTTGTTTGCGAGTTGGAAACACGATAAAACCAACGTGGGGGCGCACGTTAAATCTGTCGTGGTCTCAAATGTCCTTATGGTGGGGTGGTGTAGATGTTTCAAAAGTGAGGTGCCATCTCAAGTGTTAATCTCATCGTCTTCCGCTGTTCACAATTACGAGTTGTTGTCCTTGTAACTTTCCCTTTGATTGACCAGGACCTTCACTGCTAATCGTCATTACGATGTTAATTCAACTTCCTACCCTCCGTAACCAATAGCCTGTTTATTTGCTCCAGAGCAACGTAGATTCAACTGCCTAACTACTTACCCATCCCGTGAGCCAATCATATGATGAATGTTCATTTCCATCCGGCAGATGAAAGTAATCTGAGGGTCACGTTACCACTAGCTTTGGTCCCATGATCCAAGAATCATAAATATTACCTGTTTTCATTATATTTTTATTTTTCATATATCTTTGATCTAGATCATATTAAACTACCAAATGTGAAAATAGCAATTTTCAAGGGAGAAAGGTAGTTAAGAATTTGGTGGTTCGTAAACAATCCCGAAGGGAAAGAGCAAAGATAGTAGGAAAACCTCCTAACTTTGAACCACTATCAGATACTGGATGTGATTTATGGATTTTCATTTCTTTTATATTCTAAGTCTGGCATTTTATACTCTTTCTCAAACCTAAGCACAAATTGGTAATTGACAGATTACCAATTCGTGCATATTTCATTACCCCAAATGGTGTCTTCAAGTATGCAACTATCGATACCGTGCAGTATGAAAATTGGTTTTGCTCCAAGCATGCAAATTGAAGTTTTGAAAAACCAAATTTGTGTCCACGGCCTGCACTAAAAGAGTATTCTTGTGGATATATAGAGCAATCACCAACTTTAGCATGGTCCAGAGAATAGGTAGAGACGATTCATAACAGTGGCGTGCTGTTGGGAGATTAGAAGCTGGACAATCCATCACGGGCAGGGCACGGAATTTCTTTTGTGCGCATCGTCCATCTTTTTCTTCGTATGTGGACCATTCTCTGCGAATGGTTGCCAGAAGATCTGTTTCCGGACGCATTAGGGTTGAAACACCTTCTAATGACTGGCGAATGGCTTTACTGGTGAGATGTAATAGTTCGAAGGACAGAAGAAAATCCACGGATGGGTTTTTGCTACACTCGTACACATTTAAGGGATATACAGTTAGAGCAAAGGAATGAAGCCATATTAGTTCAATGGGTATGCCCACTGAACTAACAATCTTCGAGTTGTAGGTGGCGCAACTTCGATTCCTGTCAGGTGATTTCAGCCCTGGATGAATTTATCTCTATTCCGTTGCAGTACAAACTTTCCTTGTGTGTCTGTGTCGGGTGGCTATGTCGGATTGCTACAAAGATGGCTCCCTGGTATTGTGAACAATAGCAGATTCGTTCTACCCATGACTGAGATAAGACAGAAAAGAAAAAGGTTGGTAGGTAGGTATTTTACTTGGTGTCCCACTGGATCAGCATGACGGGCTATTGGCGACGGTCCGGGATCAAACCACGAAGGGGATGATATGAGGTATTTGTGTTTTAATTAACGTCGCTCTGGAGAAACACAACGGGCTATTGGAGACAGTCCGTGATTAGTCCCCAACAGAAAGATCCGAGGGCAACACCACGTAATTTTGAACAACAGTTAGATGACGAGGTCATATCTGAGATGGAAGCTTCTCCAAACTTTCACACCATGCTAACGTGTGGACATTTGAGGCAACGACAGATTAAACTCGCACCAGAACCCCTTGTATAGGACGGTATTTGCTTGGATTAAAACTAGTAACTTTTCGATTGCTAGTCCGTTACTATTCCAACCAATTTACAGCTGCCCGAAGAAAACAAAGGATTTATCAGATTTCAAAGCACTGTGTTTTGCAAAGTATTACACATAAAAAAGTAAGTGCTTCTTGAAAAGAACTAGAAATTGTCCACGCTTCAGCCACAATACGTAAAATGTTCCATGTATGATCCTTTCGTTACACGACACATGTCCATATGGTAGTCAAGTTCGGCTTGATGAATCATTTGGAATTACCAAACCCTATGCAAAGTATTACACATTGAAAAGTAAGTGCTCCATGAAAAGAACTAGAAACTGTCCACGCTTCAGTCACAATACGTAAAATGTTCCATGTATGATCTTTTCGTTACACGACACATGTCCATGTGTTAGTCAAGTTCGGTCATATGAATCATTTGGAATTACCTAACCCTATGCTATAAAGTGATTTTGGGATGATATGCATCTGTACAAATGCCATAGTCGGTCATAAATTATCCACCATGTAGGTTACAAACTTCTTTTAAATAAATGACAACTTTCACAAGCATCATCTTACAACACTGTCTCTTTCAGTCTGCAACGAGCTTGTTGAACCAAGAAATACCATCAGAGAAAACCAGCAATAAAACGATATATACCATTATTAAATGGATGACTTTATCATTATTATTATAATTATTATTATTTCACAGGTCATATTTATTTAAAAATTTGTATTTGGTTTGTATTAGAAATACCTGTTATGCAATACTACCACTTCCACCTGCCTTCACAAAATGCAGACTGGTTTACAAGAATCATAACTGATGGAGCCTTGGATAATCTAAGTGGAGGTTGAATCGTCGGTGTCAAACCTCATTAAGGATCAGAAAGCGCCTCATTCTACGTTAAACGTAAATTAGAAACTCTGTGGATTATCCATTCTAAACGTTTTCCCATCGCCATGTAGTTGACAATTTGGGACCTATTGGATTTCTAAGAATCCTTTTCATGTACTTGTTGTCTCGTTAAGTGTGTATGATTAAATATTAAATAATTCAGTAGAGCACATTCATGGGAATTTGGAATAGATTAACGTAAAACATCGGGATGTATGAGTGAGTTATTATTCCATGTTAAATTCCTTTGAATCAAAAATGCAATTTAAAATACGCAGCATGAATTAATTCCACTAGTATGGCATTATCTGGCTTTTGAATCGAGAATGGCTTGAGATTGAAAATCTAGCTTAGTTTACTTGAACGTGCAATATCTGCATAAGGGTATAATAAACTTTGTAGGGTATAGTCGTATTTACCACTGTGGATGATGAGACAAAATTTGTTCAAACAAGAGCTATGCGTAAAGAAAAGGGGTATTTTAATTCCCCAGAGCTGTATATCTTGTTATCCAAGGAAACATGTCGTGCCATGATACCAGTCAAATGAGTTGGTGACTGTGTGTGCATGGAGGGGGGTGGGGGGGTAAATTAATTTATATGTGTATAAACTATCAGGTGAATTACAATTGTGATAATGTATGGAAAATTAATGTGGGTGTCATCCCTTAGTTTTTGTTAAATGATACACATTTTTGACCACAAAACACGTAAAAACTTTCGCAAAACATAATACGTCTGGACTATATTTTATAAAAAGGATTTTAATAAACAATAAATAGTCTGTGCCAAGTTTATAACAATCGGATGCTTTTTCAACAATTTTGTTTTGAAGGTTCGCTGTCCCCTTACCAGAGATCAACATCGACAACAAAACATCGATGTTGATAATACATCTCCCAAAAACCATCGATGTCTTTAAACATCAGTGTATTTAAACTCTCCCCCCCCCTTCTTAAAACTGGTTTAGTAATCTCAAACATTAATGTTCGCTCGAGGTAGGTGGGGTATTTAATTTGTCATTTGCTGTGTTTATTAATTTGTAATTAAGATTTTCTTAGTTGTCAAAACAAAGTAAAAAAATTTAATAAGAACAATTAACAAATCTTTTATCATCAAATTGACTAATATAAAATAATGTAATATTTACAACAATTTGACATATCTACAACTAGCTATAAGGATAATTAGGTAGGTACATAACAATAATTATTATTAGTTATTATTAATTATTTATCAGTTTATGGGGGTAATATAACAAACTTATTTTTTATTTACTGTAAATAAAAATATATTGGGGCCTATAATTATTATTTCTACACATTAAGTCGACTTCTTTTTTTACTCTAACTATCCCATTAGTTAGACAAAAAAAATTTCTGATAGGACGGATGTCGCAGTCACTGATAAATACTTAGTTGAACGGTTATTTTTGTTAATTTTTACTACGGTACTTTTTTTATTCAGAAATAAAACATCGACAGTGAAAAAACCATCGTTGATAAACAAACATCGTCTCCAATAAATCGATATTTCGTATGTACGACATCGATGGTTTTTATAAAATATCGGCATCGATGTGGCATCTCTAACCCTTACCCTACTGATCGTTGTCTCGAAGTAATATCTCAACATAAGCCAAATTTTTCAATTTTTGTTGGACGTGATATTTTGTTGAAATCACCAGAAGTGAGTTACGTAAAAGCTTGCAATGGTAAATCAAATGCATATACCAAACATAAGACAAATTACACAGGCCTACAAAATTTAACTTTTTGTCTGGGGTTTTTATGAATTTATGTAAATTATAAGAAATCTGCTATGCTTATTTAAAAAATAATATCAATTTTTATGTACCACGTCAGGATTTTTTACAACTAAGAAACTAAGGAATTTGAGGATATACAATTTACACAACAATAATTAAAAAATGTACAATAAAATCAGAAAAATAAATAAAATCATATATACATACATAAATGTTGTATAATGTTTTATAAGGAATTGTATTCTAATATATACAGTAAAATTAATTTTCTTTATCATCAAAAGAACGCTTGTGTCCTTTACATTTTGAAGCTCGTTTGGGGTCTCTTTTAAGCCCCCAGCAGTAATCTACCAACATATTGACATTCCAGTGTCCTTGATAACGTTTTTCCATGCATTTTATGTCCTGGTGAAATCTCTCACTTTGTTCTTCACTCATTTCACCAAGATTTTCAGGAAAATATTCAAGATGGGAGTGCAGAAAATGTATTTTTTAGTCTAGTTTTTGAAAGTTTTGAAGCATTTTTTCAATGATCGTTATATAGTTAGGATCTTTGTAATTTCCTAAAATTTTCTGAGAAACGTCTTTGAACCTAACCCATGCATCTTTCTCGACTGATTTAATTTTTTCCTCAAATTTTTCGTCCTTCATTAATCGTCTTATATCTGGGACGACGAACACACCTTCTTTGATTTTATCTTCCGATAAATGTGGAAAAAATTCATTTAAATATCGAAAACAATCACCTGTTTTATCTAAGACTTTTACCAATTGTTTCATTAAACCGAATTTAATGTGCAGGGGAGGCAAGATGACTTCTTTTGGATCAACTAAGTTCTGCCGAATCACATTTTTTGATCCTGGATTTAAATCTTTTCTTGCAGGCCATTCTTTCCTTATCCAGTGTTGGTGTTTAGCTCGGCTATCCCACTCGCTTAAGAAACAGGGCATTTTGGTACAGCTGCCTTACTGGCCTAATAACATTGATAAAATTTTAAAATTCCCACAGAATTGCCATTTAAATTCTTGATATTTTATTTTACTGAGGAGAAAGTCAAGGTTTTCGTATGATTCTTTAAAAGTTACTGAATGAGCTTCAGAAATTGAAGGTAGAATATTACCATTAATTAGTAAGACACGGTTTAAACTTCTCTTACTAGAATCAATGAATAGTCTCCACTGAGATTGATCATGATCAGGGGTGGAAAATAAATGAGTCATAAGTCCAGGAATATCGGGACAGTATACAAGTAAGTTTTCTTGGGAAAAATACTTGGTAAATTCTTTTTCTCGATTTCTGTACCAAAAAAAGTTTGTTCCTGAAGCAAGTAAACTTTTATTCTTAAGTCGAGATCCTAAAACTTGAGATTTAAATCGCGTACTAAATCGTTTAACTAACTTTGCGTGAATTTCTGTGGTTCAACATCAGTTGTTTGGTTTGTATACAAGATTTCGGTTTCATCACTGTTCAATTCTTAAGAATCAAGTGATAAATCAAGAGATGTGGGAGATAGAGACACAGGTAAATCTGGACCGTGCGGTACAGGTCTAATAGATGAAATAATTTCTGGGAACACAGCATTTGCTTTGTATTTGCTATTGTTGCCTTTTGTCTTTGTTAAACAAAAATAGCAATCCTCATGACTAGCTAGATCTCGCCATACCATTGGAATAGCAAAATGAATAGATTTTATTTTACCGCGAGTCCATTTCCGTAAATGTTCAACACATGTGTGGCAAACCATATGTGGGGCCCATCTCTTTTCCTGGTCACCAAGTTTCATACCGAAGTAAGCATAATATGCCTTTTTAACTAAATCAGTTGTGTTCCGCTTCCTTTTTTTTGTCAACGTATCCACCACATATATAACAAAATGAGTTAGGGTTATTTATACAACCTTTTGATGCCATATTACTATAAGAAACTGACCAAACAAACGTAAGACACCAATAAACGAACAAAATAAACGTATGTTCTCACGACAAATGCGCGGGAGAAAATTGCGCCTTTGCAGGCAATATCAACACAAAAACAGGCGCCATCTATAATTATATTTCACATCCTTTAGTGCAGTATTGTATTTTAAATTTATAAATGTCATTTTACTAAGAAATTAATTTTTGTTTTTATTATGAATGTATTTTATTTAATAAATATTACACATTAATTTTATTAAGTAGCACCACATTATTTTTTGTTTTGTAAAAAAACTGTGGGTGATAGCAAAAAACTGCTAAAAAAAGTGCTATTCTACAAACCTCAGATTTGTGTTGACCTGTGTTTTTTTCTGTAAAATAATTACTCCTTTTATCGAAAGTTATGGTTGAAATATGTATTTGTCTATTTATATTTACACAACGCATAGTTCGAATAGATGAACTAGTTTTGGTGATACTCGATGGTTCGGATCTTATAGGATGTATCTGGCAACAGCACGTTTTTGTTAATTGCATACGAATTAATTATATTTCTTCCAAAACTATTTTCTGAACGACACAGAAAGTCAAATGTATTAAGGCAAAGTCGATGAACTAATATCGTCTTAAGAATGTCGTAGTTTGACTCATAATTGCAGACGTTTTCTTCCTACACCATATCCCGAAATATTAGATGTTTGAACAGTGAATTTCCCAGACTTGGAAAAATTGGAGATTTTGCTTTCTTATAAATAATGATATGTATTAGTATTAATAGAGACATATTTAATATGTAACCAGTATTTTAACTGTTTTGAAATATTACGTGATTTGTATGTATATGTTACCGCTAAAGATCGAAAGCCGTTAATGTGCACATTATATAGCTAATCTGCAGATTAACTTATTTGTTCCATTAATGTGAGGAATCGAGGGATTTTCACATTTAACCTAGGTAATGTGCACATTAACGGCGTCCGTATCGTTAAAATTCAGAAGTTTGTTTCACTCATTCCCTTTCCCTACACCTTCCCTCGCGAAAAATAAATAAGTAACATTATGTTAATTTCCTTAATTGTAATAATATTTTAAGCCTTTTGATTCTTCCTATTTTAGTTTTTTAATTGATTAATGATTGATTCTATCAACTAATTTGTTGATTGTTTGATTGCATAAAATTAATTCTTTAGGTATCGAAAAATAAATAAATAACATTATGTTAATTTAAGCGTACAGAAACGTTGCTGTTGTTCCAGCAAATATCTTATTTTCACTTTAACGAGTGCCTAGTAGATAATGTGCAGATTATCTAGATAATTTGCAGATTACCTTGGTAATTTGCAGATTACCTAGGTAATTTGAGAAATGAAATAATTTTCAGCACTTTAACGGATTACCCTAGTTAATCTGCACATTACCTAGATAATGTGTAGAATAACTGATTACTGCACTTTAGCTGTAACATATGCACAAATTATTTTGTTTAAATATTTTTTCAATAGATCATTGGTTTGAACTTAAAAATTGTTTCAGTGTGAAAAAATTAGATTAAGCTATTTGTTAATTTTCGAGTTTAGGTATAATTAACTAATTATCATGTATCTGAACAACGATATTGCTAATTCTAATTTTTTCAGAAAGACAATTCTTTTTGGAAATTATTCTTAATATTATTTTTCATGGTTTGATCCTCAATCAAGTTGCATGAGAGAATACGTTTTGTTACACAGTGTCTTTGTCAAAGAGGTATAAAAAATCAATACTTTTTCAGGAATTTTCACATTTAAAAATATACAAAAAACTAATTTGTTAACTAATAACTTTGTCTCATGGACAGATCATCGACCTTCAACATGATTTAAGTATTTCATTGTTTATTTTTCAAATAATAATGATGTTACGGCCATGGTAGATTAGAAAGAGAAATATAAATGGATCTGCTTTTACTACCACCAGCAAAACCTTGAATAAACTTCATATTTACAAGCATATGGTTGCAACGGATCATAATTCATTGAATTAAATTTCAAGTAGTCGTGATATTAGTCTACTTTCATGAGTTTTCTTCGTAATTAGTACACAGCAAATTAATATATATATGCTACCTACTTCATAAAACACCAGAATATGAACAAATGATATTTACAACAGTCAACTACACAACATTGTATTGTAGCATATTAAGGATACACAATGATCTAAAAATTACCACTATAACTCATTTTTGTATTAATTTATGCCGTTTTAAAAATATGTATGTATATGTACTAAATTTGTTAGTTGTAGTTACATTAATTAGCAAGTTATCAAAGTTTTTTTTTTTTATTGAATATCCATAATGTGTGTGAAGCCTACTAACTTTTAAACTATTCAGTCCGTTTTATCAGCGTTCTGATTTTGCATAACTATAATCTTTCTATATAAAAACATTTACCGCCGCTGCCACCACCGTAGGATTGAAAACTGTTTTTTTTCTCTCGATTGTTAGATGGTTTCCCTAGAAAGAACGGATCAATAAATTACAAAATTAACAATATTCCGATTCGGCTATTAGTTTAGGATGCATTAAGTGTCAAAGTTGAAAAAAGAGACATTTCTAACGTGGGTGAGCAAACACGGACAAATTACTTCAGCAGTGAGGTTTTTTTAGAGTACCTCTAAACATGAATTTTTGCAGCTAGTCGAGGGTTTTTAGAAATTTCAATTTGGTTCCTGAAAATATTTTTTTGAAGTTCGGGAGAAATTGGGACTTTTCGTTATTTTTTTTATCTATAGTTATCAGATCTATATAGCTATCATATCTGTAGTCTGTGATATCTATAGTTTATTATAGTATTAGTTTTTAAATTTTAAAACATCACTCGAAACCTTAGAATGTGCTGTTTCTACAGTTTTTTAAAAAATTGGTTAATAAATAAATGCAATGCAATTAAAAGTTAGTAATACAAATAACGGAATTTTGCGAAATTTTAGTTACTTTTTGTTAAAACTATCATATTTATAGCTTAAAACAATTAGTTTTGAAACTTGAAAATACCACGTAAAAGCGTAGAATGCACTCTTTTTTATGGTATAATTAGTTTAAAAATTGGTTCATAAATAAATTCGATGCGATGAAAAGTATATTTTATAATTTGAACATTTTGTGATAGCGTACATTTTTCTTAACGGAAATGAAAAGTTACATTTCTAACTAACAGGTTTGCCAGATATAAAATTTATCGCAGTAACAATTACCATTGCAAAGATTATTTTTTATTTGGCCGTTGAAACTCGCTGTGACGTCATGCTTCCAAAAGGCTCTTAGACGGTTTCCCAAGAAAGTACAGATCAGAAAATAACAAGATTAACATGGTTTATTCAAAATTGTACAGGTTACAAGATGAAGAAGGTTTTTTTTACTGATGCGGCTATTAGTGTAGAGTGTATTAATTGTTAAAGTAAAATAAAAGAAAAATCACGTGTGAAAGGAGTGTTGGTTTGCGAAGTAAACTAAAGGGGATTGCGTAGTAATCACCAGGGGTTGGCAAGCGTTAGCGAACAGGGGGAGAGATCCCTCGCTGTGACGTCATGGCCCGGAAAGTCCAATCAAGAATATTTGAATTATTAAGATAGTTTTGTCGTCTCAAGAGATGGGAAAACTCTGCAAAAGGAGTGTTGGTTTGAAAAACAAACCAAATGGGATTGAATAGCCATTCCCGCGGGTTAGCGAGCACAGGCTAGCAGGTGACGAAGCCACTAGTATTTTTTAAACGCTAAGCCCTTTCAAGGCTGTGACGTTGCACGAACGGTTCCTTCTAGGATATCCAGGCGGCTTAGCAGACAAGCATTCGTGTATGAAAACGCTTACAGTTAGAATTTGTCAGAATGGAATGCTTTTTAGAATATAATACTTTGAAGTATTGAATAAGTGTTTTAATGCATACCAAAACACAACCAATTGATAGTAATGGTCAGCCAAATGAAATTTAAAGCATTTTCATAAAAACTACTTGGAAGAACTCCTTTATATTTAAATACTAGGGATGAATACTTTGGAATTGGAATACTTTGGTATCCCATCACATTGGTACTCGAATATTTTTGTGTCCGAGAACTTTGGTATTCGAGAGCTTTGGTATTCGAATGCTTTGCTACTGGGATACTTTACATGAATACTTTGGTAATTGAATACTTTAAATGAATAGTTTGTATTCCAATACTTTAAGCGAACAATTTCATATTAGAATATTTGGAATGATTATTTTTGTATTTAAGTAAGTTAACTGAAAACTTTGATATTCGGATACTTAAAATGAATACTTTCGTTTATAGAATATTTGGAATGAATAATTTTGTATTCTAATACTTTAAGTGAATACTTTAATATTCGAATACGAGAAAGAATCGAATACTTTTAAGTATTCAGTAGGCATATACTTTTGTGTTTGAATTGTCGCATATCTCATGCAGATTTTGTGTTCATTATCTCCCCTTAAAATTTCTGTAGGTAGTTTAGAAACATCCTGCATTTATGTCAAACCAGTCTTTTCATTTAGGAAACAAACGCATCATTTCAATGTTCAAAATTTGTCAATGTGTCTCTGATTCTTCACATGTTCAAACATATTTTTTTTTTAAATTTTACATCACCTTTATCTTCACCCTAGAGAAATCCACAGTTAAATAGGCAAGAGTATTTCTTCAGCGCATTTTAATAAAAGCAAAAGTATCTGAAGCAAAAAAAAAGTATTTTTTTATGAATGCGGTAATTTTTTGTAAAAGAGTTTTTCCACATACCTGTATTCGTTACATCTTGGAGGTTTCTTCATTATATGTGCTTCTAACCTGTCTTTATTGACCTAGGGCTAAACAACCAACACAGAAAAGATGAAAGAAACTGTTCAAAAGAATAGGTTCTTTGAGTCAAAGGTTTGTTTGCATGTCAGGGTTTCTCAGAAAACGTTTTTAAGTAAAAACCTTTGAGCAAGATTTGCCGAGCTACTTAGAAGTTCAAATATATATGACGCACCGGAAAACATTATTAATATTTTGCTTTATTGTAAAAGCATATTACACTTTTAACAATAATATTTAATGTTATACCCTTTAAACAATTACACAAATAATCTTTCTTTGTATTCTCTATATTTGATACTTTAAGAACCTTGAATTTGCCCTAACCTGACTGAAAATATTAAAGATCATGATCAGACAGTAACTATTAAAAAAAATTATTATTAGAGTAAGAGAGAGAGAGATACAACTCTTTTTTACAGAATTTAAGCTTTCCTGTGTTTAAAATGTACATACAAATCAGCATCACTATTAAACATGTTTATCTCCTTCACAAACGTAACATTAGATTCGTTTCTGTAAAATTTTTTAACCCTCCTGTTGGCTGTCACGACGAAATATCTCGTCATCAGCAAAACGGACCGGATTTTGTATGAGATATTTAGTCATTAGACAAAATTGACCTAATATTTATCTCGTCATCATCAAAAACGGCAACATCTTCATCATTCAAAATTCAATTGGCATTCTTGATGAAGAAATATCTCGCCATTGCAAAATTAGTCAGATCTTGGGAACGTGCAGGTTTTAATATAAATTAATCCATGAAATTCTAGAATCATGGACAACAATTCCAAGTTTTGCATTTAAAGAGCAAGTGCAATAAATTTTTTTCTTTGAATTTTATATGACAGTTCTCTCAAAGTGAGACACATACAATCTAATACAAATTTATTGTATTGCATAATTTGGTATTTAGTTCTGAATCTAAATTGATGTATGAAGCTTTGTGCTTTGTGAAATAGTGTAGACAATGTGTACTTACAACAACAATTCCTAGTTTTGCATTTAGAGACCAAGTGCAATCAAATTTTTTCCTTTCTTTTATATGACAGTTCTCTAAAAGTGAGACACATACAATATAATGCAAATTTATTGTATTGCATAATTTAGTAACTAGCTTTGAATCTAAATTGATGTATGAAGCTTTGTGTTTTTGAAAGAGTTTGGACAATGTGTACTGACAACAACAATTCCTAGTTTTGCATTTAGAGAGCAAGTGCAATCAAATTTTTTCTTTATATTTTATATGACAGTTCTTTCAAAGTGGGACACATACAATCTAATACAAATTTATTGCATTGCATAATTTGGTATTTAGCTTTGAATCTAAATTGATGTATGAAGCTTTATGTTTTGGGAAATAGTGTAGACAATGTGTACTGACAACAACAAATCCTAGTTTTGCATTTAGAGAGAAGGTGCAATCAAATTTGTTCCTTGTCTTTTATATGACAGTTCTCTCAACGTGAGACACATACAATCTAATGCAAATTTATTGCATTGCATAATTTGGTATTTAGCTTTGAATCTAAATTGATGTATGATGCTTTATGTTTTTGAAAGAGTTTGGACAATGTGTACTGACATAATAAATAGAATCGATGACTTTTGAACTAATTTTCGTCTTAGAAAATTCCTAAATTAATACAGAACTTGGACTTTTAAGAGAAAGGCACTGTAACCCCTTAGCATGTGGTAAGGAACGAGTACGTCCATTACCTTTTGACATTAGCATTCTTAGTTTAAAGCTTCTGCGATTAGCAAGATGCTTTAGAAATTACTGATGCATCAAGTATTCCAAGCATGTGATCGATCTTGGAGATGGAATCTTTTCCGTAGAACCTTCGGTCATATATATTGTAAGTATATAATGAAGGAAACGTGTAAGGAATGACGAAAATGGAATACTATAACCAGATTTTCATTTCAAAAATACGATTTATTAATGCAAATAGTTTAAATACACATATTTGTATTACCACACATACAATATAAGCAGTTTTCTTTGTACTTTATTTCACAGCTCAAAGTAATCAGTGTACGTAAGGCAAATTTAGTGCTTGGAATACGGTAATTTATACTGGGTTTCCATAAAGTCTTTTTACAGTTTCAAATATTTATAACAAAGGCAAATAAAAAGACAGATAAATGGAAATTATTACAAAATTAGACGTATATATTTAAGTTTGTTTTGCCTCATTTAATTCACCTTTATATGGCCACCATTAGTTTCATGGAGCACGTCAAGATGGTACTAGATTGATTGCTGAAGCATATCCTCATTAATGGTTGAAATTGCATCAGCGGTCCTCTGCTTTTGATACACCTCCACATTGAGGACTGCATGTTTTTGGATTTATGAATGAAGTATTTCCAGACCGGTGGATTGGGAGGGGTGGCCCTATTCCCTGGCCACCTCGTTCACCAGATATCACTCCACTCGACTTCTTTCCATGGGGTTATGTTAAATATATTGTGAATGTAATTGCCATTGCCATTGCCATTGTCACTACCATAAGGGTATGCTGCATGGAATATGGAAAGGAATCGAGTCCTGATGTGCTTCGTGTAACTAATGGTGACCATATAGAGGTGTATTAAATGAAGCATATAAAACTTAAATATATACGTCTAATTTTGTAACAGTTTCCACTTACCTGTTTTTCATTTGTCTTTGTACTACATTTTTGAAGTTGTAAGTAGACTTTATGGACACCCTGTATATAGTGCTTTGAATCAAAATGGATTAATGTGAAATGTTGGACTATGGGTAATAATTTCAAGTCATACCTTAACCTCCTGGTGGTTGTCTCAACAAGGTGCCTGGTCATTATCAAAACTGGTAAAATCTTGAACGAGATGTATCATCATTAGAAAAAAATACTAGATCTTGACCATGTCATGATAAAGAAAATCGGCAATATCTTGATGATGAGCAATACTTTTATATCTAATCTTCACCAAAAAATAGCGAGATCTTGTAGGACTAGATATCTTGTCGTAACCACTTGGATAGTTATGAATTGGTCAGTTAAAATATTATTTATGATACAAATTGGTAATATGTTTCATAGAGAGAAATATACCCATAAAAAGATCAGACATACACTTTCATTTTAAGCCATAGACATGAAATATAAGTAATCTGAGCATTGCTATTGAGAAGATCTTAAAAAAGTGTGACCAATATGTCGACTAGTAATAATTACTTGTTTTATTCATATGATACTGTGCATTAAAAAAGGTTACCATTTCTAACTCTACTTTTATATTTCCTACGGTTTAAGCACATATATATATAGGTGATTGTCGAATGGTGATTGAAACGAAAAATTCTAAATTTGTTTGGGTTATGTGTAAGAATTGTGAGAGTTTTGCCTCAAAGATTGATTGAAATTGTTATGGTATTAATGTAAACGGTCTTAATTTTCAAGTGCCAATATGTCGACTAGTAATAATTACTTCTTTTATTCGTATGATACTGTGCACTAAAAAAAGTTATCATTACTAACTCTACCTTAAATTTCCTATGGTTTAAGCACATAGATATAGGTGATTGTCTAACTGTGATTGAAACGAAAATTTCTAAATTTGGGTTATGTGTAAGAATTGTGAGAGTTTTGCCTCAAAGATCGGTTGATTGAAATTGTTATGGTATTAATGCGAACGGTCTTAATTTTCAAGTATCCCAGAAAAATCTGTCCTCCGTAAATTAATTATGACACTCTCGATGTCGATGACCCAGTCGGAAACGACAATTGCGGAATTAATTTTTAAACTGAAGTATTGCTCCTGGAAGTTAGGTTTTATACATTGTTGCTCAACGTGTCTCGACTGGGATTGCGGTGTGACAAAACTGAGCTTTCCTCAGTCATCTTTAAATCTGATAGTTCAGTCACTCCAGACGGTCACTTGGTGATTCTGAGGAGAAAAGGAAGTTTCAGTTGACGATCTTTTTGACCAGACTAGGAAGACATAGGAGGGAAGAGATAAGTGTGATTTATTCTCTGGTCGCGTCGCCAACTTTTTATCGCTCTAAACCTCATGAATTTCCTCCGACCAAAGAGTTAGCGATTTAATGTGCAGCATTAATAATGACGGTACGATCTATAAAGAAATTCTTCCTCAGTCTCTAGTGAGAAAGTGGAATTGATCATGCGAGCTTCAAATAAAAGCATCGTGCCAAGAAGATGGAAATGGTTACAGGCATTATAGAGTTTAACATCAAATTAATTTGTTTTTATTCGTTACTCGTTTGTTTTTTATTTCTCGTTTCAAGCAAAATTAATTTGTGAAAGATGTTTTCTCATTTCTCCACCACGGCGCTCTGTCACCAAGATAAATGAAATGAACTTTTATACATTCAACAGTAGGTGCATATTTCGACGGCTAATCCTTTCGATAGCTGTGGGACGTCTTACCATCCACCACTTTAGAAATGGTTAAGGCTAGGTATAAAAATGTTCCAGTATATTTAGGTTAACATATATAAATATTATAGGTATACTAATTTTCGAAAAATATTAAAGCATTTGAACATTTTAGGAATACAAATGTCCTAGTATTATTAAAGTAAATAAAATATGGTATACAGAAATGTTCTAGAAATATTAAGACATTTTAGGTATAAAATGTTCTTGGAATGAAAGCTACATACATCTTCTAAGAATATTAAAGTACATAAATATTCTAGGCCCACAAATATTTTAGAAATATAAAGGTACATAAATCATCTATGATAATTAATATGAGTAAATATTCTAGGTATATAAATACTGCACGGACAATTAAGGTGTATAAATTTTCTAGGTATATAAATACTATATGGATAGTAAGGTGTATAAATATTCTAGATACATAAAATTTCTATGAACATTAAGGTGTATTAATACTTTGGATGTTCAAATGTTCTAGGAATTTGTTTGTATTTAAATATTCTAAGTATATAAATACCTTAGGAGCATTAATGTATATAAATATTCTAAGACTATTAAGATTTATAAATTATCTGTGAACATTAATGTGTATAAATATTTTAAGTACATAAATGTCCAGGAATTAGTTTGTATTTAAATACTCTAAATATATAAATACCTTAGGAGCATTAATGTATATAAATATTCTAAGACTATTAAGATTTATAAATTATCTGTAAACATTAAGGTGTATAAATATTTTAAGTTCATAAATGTCCAGGAATATTAATATAATACATATATATTCTAGAAATTTAAATGTTCTAGGGATATTACAAAAAAATAGTCTAAATATACGAAGGTTCTCAGATTGTTAAGGCTAAGATATAAAAACATTCTATGTATACTAAGGCAAACATATATAAATATTCTGTCATTGGATATTCTGATATCAAGGAATGATGTAGATATATAGTAAGCCATAAATTAAAATAATTTAATGTTTTTGCTAAAATTGCATTCATAAGAGATAATAGCATTTGCTACCCATAAAAGTATTCCAAACATTTAAACACAGTACCTTTCAAAGGGATTAGACTATATTTTGACACATTTAATGTTTAAAATGTAAAAGCTAATTCTCATAAAAATATCAACTAAAGAGTATTGGACTAAAACTAATTATTACTACCTTCAAAGTCTAAACTGGTTGCAATTTAGCTGTGGTCAGCACAAATAGTCTCTTACGAAGTTTGAAAAATTTAGTTATCAGCACTTTAATTTGCAGGTTAATAATTTATAAATAAATAAATGTTAATTAATTCAATGTAATATAAGGATTTAGTGTCCCCGTCTTGATAAAGGTTACTGCATGTAACATCTAAATTTAAATATTTTTATTGTTTTTCAGTAAAAATTCTTGGAGGGAGACAGATGGGTATGCGTGCCAGCCTACGTATTGTTATCCAGGAGCCAATAGATTATTGTGTTGCTCCAGTGTGACGATAATTAACTACATAACTTAATGAAAAAACAATGTACACATGTAGTCATTTATAAATATAAGGATTGAAATTAAACTATACTGTCATAAAACATCGCGACATGTTTGACTGTTCAACTTTAAATCTGCTTACCGACATCAATGGAATTCCTCTACGCTGTTTACTGTTTCATACAAGGCAATGAACTGGGGTTGTCATAACATGCATAAGAAATGTATGGTGACTTGTTAATTTAATGTAAAATGGAAAGAACTTCAATCTCACATGAACATACGCTAGCTACTTAAACACAGAATCATTATAATGAGATTGTAATTAGTTCTATGTAATATGATTATTTTAGTTCACCTAGACAAAGTTTTCACCATATAATATTGAAATTTAAATATTTATATTGTCTATTCAACCCAAGAAAAATATAGCATAAACATAGCCATTTAGTAATGCTACAAAGATTGGAATTAGGTCACACACAAGCAGATTTTATCAACTTATAGCCATTATAAGAAATCTTACACGCTTGATTGGTTAGCTTTAAATCAGTGTGCCTACATACATTGAACTCATCTGCAAAGCTTTCATACAAACTGGCGCTAAACTAAACACACTTCCATGATTAATGTACAAACTATTCAGTAACTAACGACTTCACTGCTTGTAAAGAATATAAACATTTTCAGCGTAAGCTAATCTTTTATTCAAAAGCTTGTTTGAGCCTCGGGTGAAGAACGTGTAATAAATATAGAGAATTAACTTTATTCAAGAGTGACTAGTTTAATGACGAATTCAATAAATATAGTTTTAGTGACGTAATAGTTGCAATGGATGCTCGAGTTCAAATGTTGTTTTGACGATTTTGTATATTCTAATCATTGGTCTAGATGGATAGATTAATATAAGACAGATTGAAAGGTTGTTTTGGGGCTGGTCGTCTTTCCAATATAGATGTTTTGTGTAAACAATAGCAAGTAGATATTAAGTCGTTGCTTCGACGAGAAATATCCTCCATCAATTTTGCTAATACTAAGATATCTCGTCATCATGATAGTGACGAATTTTTACTCATGATGAGATGAAGATCTGGTCAGGTTTCGCCAAATGACGAGTGATGTCAAGAGCTTAATGAACAAGATATCTCTTCCATCAAGATCTGCTCTGTTTTGTTAATGACATTATACATTGGAGCAAAACAACGGGTTGTTGAAGGCGGTCCGTTATCAATCCCGAAAGAAAAGATAAAAAAACTCGTAATTTGGACCATGGTCAGATGACTAGGTCACACCTCAGTTGCCACTCCTCTCTCCAAACTTCCACATCACTACACAGTTTGATGTAAATTGAGAATGGTGTGAAATATAATACACACACAATACCGAGGCTGTTCACACATTTTTTAGACAATGTATATTGTATTCACAAAACTAAATTACATAAAATTCTTGCGTTTTAAATGTTCTATTTGATAGCCCTTATTCTGAACTATCTTTCGACACCGTAATTTCCAGGATAATAATGCCTTTTGAAGTGTCAGAAGAGGTATTCTATCCCATTCCTCCTGAAAAGTTATCCAGAGTCCTGTAAGGGTTGTGGGACGACATTTGGATAATGCAGATTTTAAAAGTCCGAAAGCACAAAAATCCATAGGTGATACATCGGGAGATTTAGTAGGGATATCAGTGAAGGGTATGGCCTTGATACCGGTTTATTGTTCCATTTCTTTTAGGAAATTTACAGTGGATTTTGATGTGTGACTGCTAGTTTTGTCTTGATGGAGTTCCACAGATTGATGGCACTGTGGGTAAAGCGATGGTATTTCATTCAGAAAAATTGGCGATAAAATATGTTCCTGATAGTATTTGGAGTTAATCTTGACATTTTTTTCCACTCTCTTTATTTTTAACTTGCCATTATATGAAAAAACAGCAACAATCATGAATCCCTTAGAAAAACTTTCTTTCGATTCTGTGAAACATGTACTTAAATTTTATCTCCGTTTTTATGGCAATAAATGGCTCTTTTTTGCTGCAATTATTTAAATACACCCATGATTCATCTATTGGGACAATTTTTTGTCCATTTTTCTTTGGATAAGTGTTTCTCATATAGAATTCGTCAGCGTGTCCTGAATTCAGCGATATGCTTTGGAGAAAGACGATGCACATTGCGTTTTTCGCTTTCTTAAGATTTAAATCAACGTTTATCATTTTGTTTACAGTGGACACCGAGCATTTTAATGATTTTGCAACTGTCCTTTGACTTGGGGGATTTTCTTGTATCATTAAACAACGTACCATTTCAATAGTCGAAGATGTCCGTTTCTTCCTTGGATACTAGTTTGGAATTTTTGTCCCACTTGAGACTCCAATTTTACGTTTTTTTCCTTTCTTGTTGACGATATTACCTATCGACGCTTTAGATATCAATAAACCATGATTCTCACATCGTTTTTGGATAACGGAATATGAATATTTCTCTTCGGAGAGAGCATAAATATAGCCTTCGAACCACTGCTTCGTTAAAAAACGCCATTTTGAATAAAAACAAACCTCTCAAGCCGCAGACGATAATTTTGACTTTTAAAAACATAGTACATTTGCAATTATTTCTTTTGCAGCAAACGATTTTTTATTACGGCTAACCAAAACCGTCTAAAAAATGTGCGAACAGCCTCTGTACAATATGTATTGCACTTCCCACATTTTCAATTTATTAGGGAAATAACACTTGTTACAATTATATATTTTTTATTTTTAAAATTCATATAATATATTCTAAATATAATTAACTTCAAAAATACACATATTACATAAAAAAAATTAACTTTATATATTTGTATGAATATTTTGCCATATATGCGCATACCTGAAAGAAACACATATATTAAATTTCCTATCCTCTTCAAAAATAAATGTTAATTTTTATTTTACGAAACCTTGCGATATCAGGTTTGTTACCCCAAAAACTTTAATTTGAAAGCTATACACTCGTTATATCATACTTTCAGACGATTCCTTGAAATTTCTCCAAAACAGATGCATTTAAATTGAAAAGACCATGTGATGTACCTGTACAATACAATACTCTCCTTTGATGCGTGTTTTATCAATATTTCGTAGTTGCTAGGGGCTAATTGGTTTTCTTCTAGTCTAAACAGACGAAAGTATTAGGTGGTTGATTTCGCATCTGCTCTTCCCAAACTCAACTTCGCCTAAAACGAACTCTTTCCTAATTACCTTTTGACGACAAATTACTATTTCAATCAATAAGTTCACTTTAATGACCAAACTTTGCCCATAACGCCAACGCTTCAACAAGCCTCGAATTTTTTAAATGTGAATACAATTTCTGAAGAGCCAATTGACTACTTTGTGTGGGATAACATTATTTACACCACTAGGATTATAAAGTCCCAAATATATACTATCAGCTTCCCGATTAAAAATTCAGAGTCACCCAACAATTCTTTGGGGTTTAAAACTCGTACTTCTAGTAACTGGTATATTCTATATATCCAATATCCTATATAGATGAGTTGTGTAACTCCAGTACGACGTTAATTAAAAATTACCAATTACTTATATAGATGAATAGCCAGTGCTTGACTAGCCCCGGCTTGGCCCGTGCCCGTGGTGTTGGTTTGCTTCGTAAACGTGCAACGTCCTGATGTAAGGTATTAATATGGTGTAAAATTTTCCGCAGATTGCAAATCCGTTGAAATTTTCAATCTATCTTTGACGATTCCGATTTTACGAAAAAAAGAACTTAACAATCCCAGTCAAAATGTTTTTTTATTTTTTGCTCTCCATCGCTGAAATGGAATAGGGCAGGAAGTGTAATCTGTTTTTATTTTTATTTTAACGCGCAGGGCAGAAAATGCAATATGTTTATTTTTGTAAAGCGAAAGTTCACGTGACGTCACAATCTCTTGTGAGAATATAAAATATTAAAAAAAAATCAAAAGTATAAGGTATCTGTAGTAAATTTTTCCGCAGATTTCAAATCCGTTAAAATTTATATTATTCCTTTAACGATCGCTGAGATAGTATAAAAGCACTGATAACTTTAGTAACTTTAATAACGCCAGTGATAACTTTAGTAATAAATTTTACTTCAGTGGAATCTTTTTATCTGGAAATAAAAATGAATGAATCTCGAAACAAACGAAAGTCATTCGAATGTGTTCCCTCCCATTCTAGACGGGAGGGTGAAAAAATTTGCCATGGTTCCAAAGGCTGACGTGAGGGAGAAAAGTTTAAATTTTGACGTTTCTTCATTTCGTGAAAGAAGTAAGAATGGTGAAAAAACTATTAAATTTATTTATAAATGTTCTAGATTGAATTTTAGAATTCGCCTCGACCCTAAAATTTCAAAACATTCGAACTACCTGTGTGCCAAATCCCATTATTGTAAGTGCCATATATTCATCAGGACTTTGCGCCCAATAAACATACAAACAAACACTTCCTTTTATAATAGTACAGAAGGATTCTTCGATCCATTTTACGAATTTTCAGCTTTGGGAAGAGGAATGGATTAGCAACTGGAAGGTTGCGAGTTCGAATCTCAATCTAACCAAAGACTTACATGTACATGGGAGCTGTTGCACGTTAAATATGTCATAACATCAAATATCCTCACGTTGGCGTGTGGTGTGGAAATTTGGAGAGTGTGGTTGGCAGCTCATTTGCGTGACCTCGTCATCGGACAATGACTCAAAAATACGAGCTCTCTGATATTTCCTTTCGGACTTGATCTCGAACCGTCGCCAATATCCCGATGAGTTACTCCATTGGAACGTTCACTTTGCTACCAACAGACAAATTTGTCAAAAGAGTGATTGTGTGTGTAAAGTGTCAAATAAATTCTAAAATTATAGAGGTTCATCTCTTATTCATGTTATCTTAAACTTTAAAGTATTACCTACTGTCCATTCTTTCAAACAATCAGACATCATGTAACCGTGGTTTAAATTTACGAGGATTTGTCCTCTGATGTTTCATTTGGGATTGATCCCAAACCGTCACCAATACCTCCTTGTATCATTCCAGTGCGAGGTTAAGTTAACTACCTAAACTAACCTAACTTCAGCGACATGTTTAATTCCTAACAAATACATCTCACATTTGTCATTAAGTGCTGTAGTGTGAATATATATATATATATATATATATATATATATATCAATTAGAAATTACGTTTTTTTAAATTGAAATGAATGCAGGACATGGAGATGTTATTTTGAAATAATTCAATCCTATATCATATTAAATTATTTCTCAAGTGCATTTATAACCGCGTACATTAAATATGCACGCAACAGGTTTTCGTTCATTCGACCAATCGATATAAGTATTGCGGAAACTGAAATACCAATACATCGATTCCGCTTAAATTGAAAAACGATAAAATGAGCTAGTTTATTCTATTCTTAAAACAAGAACTGTCAATCTATAATTTTCTCTGGAGTCCATAAAGTGTTACGAGCAAGCCATTAAATTCCGCGAATTGTGAATCATTTTTAATATAATATTTTAGCAATTTATTCATAAAATTACAAGTACAAAATGACGGCGGAATGTCGAATAAAATATGCTCTCCGTAAGTCAAGTGTAAGCAAAAAAACAAATTCTCATAAAAGAGCGTTATCAGTAAAGTTAACAGGGTATTGAATATCAATAATACTCTCCTTTCTGGCCTCACATCCTTATCACAACATAGTTATGTGCTAGTAAATTTGTCGATATAACAGAATAACCTATCTTGCTGGAAATTGGAAAGATTAGTTTTTTTCAACGATAAAAACGTGTCCTTATAATACTCTATTTTTGGGAATAAATTACTTAAAACGATGACAAGATTAAGAACGGTAGTTCTTAGCGTGCAAAAAGTTATATCGGGTAAGAAGTAAAGTTGTTCGAGATTAATACCTGTTTGAAAGTTTTTCTCGGTTTTGTTGATTTTCTGTAAATGTAACAAAAATGAACTTATTTTGTGCTTTTTTTAACAGATAATTGTTAAATGTGGTTCGTGCATAAGCAAAATCGGCAGGGGATTAATTAAGGGCTTGAAATAACTTATCTAAAGATTTATATTCCTCCGCGTCTTTTGCGATATTCAATTACCATTAAAAATAAACTGAAAAGTGTATTCTAAAGTAAAAATTAAAGTAAATTAATTTGTTTAAACTAAAAATGCAATTGAGAACAAGGAATAATTAATTAATGAGACACAAATTAGAAGATTTCTCTTAATCAAATCGTATGTAATTTGATTAAAACTGATGACCTAATCAAACTCATAGGTTCAAACATAAATACCCTCTAGTTTCAACATGAATTTTCGGTTGAAATTTTACTAGGATTGACTAATTATTGTTTAAAGTTAAATGAAATTATACAAAATTTTAAATACTGTGTACCACTTCTTCAAAATAACGATCATTTTTGGCAGTTTAGGTATGGTAGGTATTTATAATTAGCGTCGTACTGGAGAAACACAACGGGTTATAGACGACGGTCGGGATCAATCCCAAAGGGAAAACCAAGGGCAACACTAAGTAATTTTAAGCACGGTCAGATGACGAGGCAACACCTGAGATGGCACCCCGCTCTCCAAATTTCCACCAAAATCTGATACTCTTTTAACCGGGATATCGGGGCTCCATTTTCAACAGGGAAGAAATTTGAAGAATATTTGAGTCAATATTTTAAGACAATATGTGTACATAATGGCGATTTTCAGGTACTTATCAGGTACTTACTTTCAGGACTTTGGTATTATTTCGCATCTTCAAGCCAAATGTGACCTTTGGGGTCGTGTTCCCAAAGTGCAAAAGTTTGATCAAGATTTGACTGCTTTTGAACTTAGAAAATATACTTACATGTCCCGGAATAAGCACCCAATTCCTTTTAGCTATGATTTTACTGACTTTAATTTCAAGATATAATTAACTATTACCTCTTATTGTAAGAGAACGGTGTCCAAACAGCCAAAAGAGTAATTAAATCATTTAGTATCTTAATTATTTGCTATTGCAAAAAAGTTTCTCATATTTTATATCCCTATAGTTTTATAATAAATCTCCACATTTTTTTTAAACATTGTTAGCTAAACATCTACAAAACCACCATATTCCTTTTAGTTCATGATTTCAATTATTTAAAATTTGTGGTTTCACTGAGTTAAACTTATATTTACTGATTTAAATTAATATTTAGGAAATGATTTCATGGTACATGAAAGATTTGAGTTGGAAGCATTTAAGACATATCAGTATAAAGTCAATTATTAAGTAAACACAATTAGCTACTCTTATACTTTATGGATTACCGATATTGGAGTGGACCGGGATTCAATGCTTGACCCTCAATCAAAATCAGCGTGAAGGACTTTGCAACATTCTCTGAAAACTATAGGCTTTAGAAGCCTGGATGAAAACTCGACACACAACTATGCGTTTCGCATGGACTCGTGAACGCCACCACTGTACATTTGATGACTGGACACGAGTTGGCTGGTCTGAGTAGTCTCTTAGTTTTGCAGTCGTGGGTCGTCAGGGATGACCCAATATCACATATCGTCGACATACAAGCGAGACATGTCGAGTCAAAATTTTCTAAATGAGGAATTTTTTAAAGTTTTTCTGGACCAAAAATAGTGATAATTTGAATACTGAAGGGAGTGGGTTTACGAAGTCATTTATTAATTTGGGTAAAGATTGGATTTCTTCGTGAAAAGCACACTTAGAAAACACATAAACAAATTATTCCATTAATTTGAATGAATTTTTTTCAATGTAGTTTTATTAATAAGTACTTTTGCATTACATAATTATATTAAAAGTACTCATCTCTAACTAATTCATTAATTGACTAAATTCAGAGTCACAAAATTAAACTATAAATTGATGAAATTTCAATTTCGAAATTAGGAATTTTCCCCCTTCTTTTCATAAAACCATATTTTTTACTTTGCGTTCGCTTATAAGCCGGTTTTATTTAATACTCATCCACGCTTGCTTTAGATCTTTTTTAGCTTAATACATACACATAAAATTATTTCATTCCTCTGAATGCAATTTAATTGCAGTCGTTTTATCAACCAGTTTTATATATAAGCATTAACGATTTTTTAAAGTTTTGTATAATGCTAATATATGTCATTCATTTAGTAAAACTGCTGAACTTGAAAGCATATACTAAACGTCACGATATAATTGCTTCAATAAATCACTATTTCAACTAGATTTAAAATAAGTTTATGATAAAAGTAATTCATGGAATTTGAAATAATGTGAACAGAAGAGAGAGCAACTCAAATTTCAAAACTACTTTTAATAACAATAGGTAACTATTTTATTTAAAATCCCACACTAAAAATTAGCTATGATGAGTATGTTTAAGAGGGTCTAAAACTCAAAATTATATTTTTAAAAAAAATTAATTTTTTTATTATCTTAAAAAATAATATAGATTTTTCTGAATAAAATGACTCCTCAATTTTGTTTCTACCATAGAACCGGTAATATTAATTTTTTTATAAACATGACAGCTGCAAATCCAACGAGCCTTCATATTTTTAAACGCTCTTTTTCTTCTTATGTGTAAAATGGGATTTCATTAGAAAAATCGATATAATTTAAGAACTACTCATCATAAATGAACAAAATTTTCAATATGTACTTTTCAAATATATTTCTTTAATTTGTCTTCAGCAATTGTGTATACACATATTGTTTTTTTCTATAATTTTTCAAACTTTGTATACTATGTGTTTTATAAAATTTTTAAACAAAATATTTTTTTAACTTTTTTCCAATTGTTTTAACCAAAAATTACGAAGACAATTTAAAGTATAAACTCTTAGAAGTTAATTAATTAATGCAAAACTGAAGTGATTTGTTATGAAATATTTTGCGATAGATCAATTTTGCCCAATGTAAATATGTTGACATTATAAAATTTAACTAAATAAAATTTTAAAGTTTTGAAAGTATAAAATAGTTATTATGATTTCAAAATACAATGTATGCCTACAGAAAAAATTTCAGATTAAACTTTCAGAATTTTAAAATTGAAGATTTTATAATTTTTAATCCTAGACCCACTTAAAGCTATTGCCAAGCAAAAAGTGACAATCGAGATAATAATTTGAAAATTGTCGCAATGCATATTTTAAGACAAGTTTACTAATAATTGATTTTCAAAAGATTATTAAAATGTCAAAGTGCCCGAGTATTTATTTGACTGAAACCTTCAATTTTCTTTGCATGACTTCTACGGTTTTAGCTATATTTCAAGAAGTAAAATTATAAATTATAACTTTATTAGAATAAATATCGCGTTTCTAAAAACTGATTCGAATCAGTTTTAGCCTTATTTGAAAGCTGTTTTCTAAATCTGTTTTTTATGATACAGGTTCATTATACTAGTTCTTGTAACAGTTACTATCCTAATAATTTGAATATTATCTCAATGTGTGAATACTTTTAGACCTATTCATTAACAAATTAGTTTTTAAAATATTGTTAAAATGTTAAATTACGCTCAATAGTTTTACACAGTATTATTTCACACTGAAAACATCTATTTTTGTACGAATGCTGAACTTCTTGAAATAGAAATGAAACTTAAAAAATTTGCAAGTGTAACCATCACGCATCTGTAACTGTTTCAAAGCAATTGTATTCTTATTTACTTAAAGGCCACGGTATTCCGGTTGTTAGAGAAGCGTATTAGCAACTGGAGGGTTGCGAGTTGTAAATTTGATCCAATCAAAAACCGTCCTGTGCGCGTGGGCTGGAGCAAATTAAATATGACGGGGCTTGAAATGTTCTCATGTTGGCATGCTGTGGAAGTATGAAGAACAAGTGTTGACCCTGGTTGACATTGACGAGATGCTGTCCTATATCTTTCCCTTCGCGATTGACCCCGAACCGTCACCAATAGCCAATTTGATATTAATTCAACTATTATCCTCCTTATTTACATAAAGCTCTCTTTTAATCTTTATGCTGCGTTGCTAATATTTTTCAATCGTCTCACAGGACGGCTCTTTGCCTGACTATCCGAGCCCCCTTACCTACTTACCAAACTTGAGCAATAGAGCCGTGAGTGGCATTTACGACTGACGCTTTCCTTTCATAGAATCGTGTGGCTTGAAAAGAGATAACACCGGAGTGACTTTCTGCTTTTACTAAGGCTTTCACACCTCACGGTCGGTAGGGTAGGGGCCATGCCAGTGGTCATTTAAAAGGGGATAACATCCACAGTACACATATCTATACCATGACGCTTGTGTAAACGAAATTTTAGTGCTAACAATTGTTTACCTGTCGCAGAGAAAAGGTTAACAAACAATTCCAACACAGTTTTTATAACTATGTTGCAAATTGTAACCCCATCACAGTAATTTTAAAATTACTCGCATATTTTAACACCTGTTTAGTAATAAATTTATCTTAAAATATTTTTTTAATGTTTAACCGTCTGAGAATTTGCACGTTATTATTCCAAACTGGCCGCTTTCCATACACGGTTTTTTATCTTCTTTGCCTATCGAAAATCCCCCATCTATTTTGCAAGACCAGGTTATTTAATCATTAAATTAAACAAGGGCAAAAACAATGGCACTCTTCGAAATCTTGTAGCGTTAAGAAGACTTTAGTGAAGGGTTCGCGTTACATCGAATCAAAAGAAACATATGATGGATAGGTTCTTTGACTGAATCCCTGAGCAATATTTCATCTCATTGAAAGTCATTTAGAAAGCTATTAAAACAGCAATCCTTCAACTAGGATTTGTTCTTTAATTCCTTTTCCTTCGGATTAATGGCCCGTCTAAAATATGTGTATCATTCTTCCTGGATTTTAAAAAGGAAAATGAGTTATTAGCAAACGGAGATGTGGTATGCATTTTCTTGCAAAAAAATACAAGTTGTTATCACATTAATAAATCATCACTATCGTAATGCATGATTCTCAGTTTTTAAAGATTTTAAACATTTAACGAGGATTTTCACTTTGAACTGCAAATCACCGTAGAGAGACAAGTCAAAAACTCTTCGAACTGTAGCTGGGATTCTCTGTAAGGAGGTCTTTAATAAAATTCTGGTTACGCTACTTTTAAAGCTATCTACACACTTCAGGAAGCAACCAAATATCTCCAGAAATTTCAAAGAAATAGTAATGATATCAATATTTATTTAAACAGTCAAATTCCAGAACTTATTTATTTATTAGAAGGAATCGTCAGAATGCAATGCAATTTACAAGGTTGGTAAAGTGCTTATGAATTGGTAAATACTTAAATTTGAGACTGAAGTATGGCAAACTTTACTGAGAAAAATTCAAAAAAAAAAACAGTGGTATCATTCATTACGGAGTATGACAGTCATTATTCCTAATGCAGAATGCCAAGCGGGTTAGTAGTGAGTCATACATGATCTTTATGAAGTCCTGCGACTGTCCATCCCATGCTGTTTGAACCCTGTCACGTAGTTTCAACAGATTACGCTGTACGGGTGGAGTGGTAACATCTCGTCCAAAGGTATCCCATAAATTCTAGATTAGGGACAGTTCCGGTGATTATGCCGGTCATGGTAACATATAGTTGTGTCGTAGACAAGCTTTAGAGACGACAGCAATATGGGGTCTAGCATTGTCTTGTTCAAAAAGTGGGTGAACCAGGGAGTTCAGGAATGGTAGCGTAGCTGGATGTAAAATATTTTGTACGTAACGCTGGCCTGTCAGAGAGCCCGTAACAAATACCAAGAATGGTTTGGCATCCTACACAATTGCAGCCCACATTATGACACCAGGTCTTCTGAAGGTGTGACACAACAAAACAAACCATGAATCTTGTCCGGACCACGTAGCCTCCACACACTATTTCGATTGTCGTCTCCACCCAGACAGAAGCGGAATTCCTCAGTGAAGATCTCTCGATGCCATTGGACACCCCATGTTCGTCTGGTACGACACCATTCTAGGCTTTCTTTGACGGCGATGCAATGCTGTTAAAGTCAGTCATCGTAAAGATCTAAAAGGTCTACGTGAGTTTAGACTCACGTCGTCAAATGGTGCGAACACTTATTGGATAATCGAGTAAGGTTCCCACTGCCCATTGGATGTCTGCAACAGTGGCTGTTGGATCAGTACGCGCATGTCTTACAACATGTCGATCCACTATCGGTCCGGTTTCTCCAGGTTTTCCGGATGTTGTGATTGACGCGGCATGTACCTTGTTGGATCAGTACGCGCATGTCTTACAACATGTCGATCCACTATCGGTCCGGTTTCTCCAGGTTTTCCGGATGTTGTTATTGACGCGGCATGTACCTTGTTGTATCCACCGCTGCCAACAGCGTGCAAAAGTAACATCACTACAACCAATATGTTACGCAATCCTTGATTAGATCATCCACCTTCTCGGAGGCCTATTACGCGACATCTGTCAAACTCTTCCAGTTGCTTAAATTGGTGATTTTTCTGAGGCATAACTCAATGAGAAACGATGTAACAAACACAACAGCATGAATTTGCTGCACTACTGGAAGTCATTTTATGCCCCGGTATGCAGTGTTTGAGAGCTGTCTTGAGCATGACGCATGCTCAAAGTATTCTGAAAATGTAATCTTTTGCATCTCCAACACAGATGTACCACTCTTCCAAAATTATTTTATACCGGTCTACTCCTTCCAGGTGCAACGTTTTTTTTTTGTCTTATAGTGTATATACATATATATGGAAAAAGTATTTGGACACTGCAGAAATACGAAGGAGTATCCAACTTAGGGTGGGTTTGTTTTTCCTGGTTAGAGCTCGGACTGCTTTATGTACCTGGTACTATGAATGCTGACGTGTACCTCGACGTTTAAGGTAATTTAGTATTCACTGCACCATGGCAATACGCACGCAGTGTTAACGTTAAAAAAAGGGTGTGTTTTATGTTGTTTTGATGTTTGTACAAAATATTAGCATCGACCTCTCTCGCTCTAAAGGAACGTAATTAAAATTCCTAAATACACACTATGCGAAAACAAAATCGCTGGGCCGTAACGGGTTTATACAGGAGTAAGGTTTACTTGTGCCAATATCACCAGAACTTCCCGATGATCGAAACATTTTCCAGATGGCTCTGTTGAAGCGACTGTCGTGCCAGCCGTTCGCCGGAGAATTTAGATGTTTAAATATTTTTATTTACCACACATCTACTACTAACATATCTATACATACCCAACTAATAATGTAGTTTACATTACATTAATGCTCTTATATTACGTTTTTATTTTTTCAAATGTCTCCTAAAATATAACATGTGAAACTTATTTAAAAACTTGGGTGCACAAGGTGCACCTGTAATAAAAAATCTATTTCGAGGCCTGCACTAGAGTCACACAATGGGCTAGTGCTGACACTATTGCATCAAACCGGAATGGAAATATCCGAGGACAACACCACGTAATTTTGAACCTCGGCCAGATGACAAGGCAACATCTGAGCTGGCACACAACTCTCGAAACTTCCACACCACGCCAACTTAAGGACATTAGAGGCCATGATATATTTAACGTACACCAGCCCCTTTGTACACGACGGTTCTTGCATGCATTCGTACTCCCAACCCTCCGGTTACTAGTCCATTAATCTTCCAACAGGGCTTTCGAGAATTTTTAACATAAATAGAGGACATGAATTATCTCTCTTTTTAAAAAACATAGACCTAACAACACATAAACCTAAGTAAACAGAGATAATTGTTTAATTCTAAACCTCCTATCACCCTTTAAAGTTACTATGCTTAATTTCTTAAAAGTAAAACTTTATGGGTTAAACTCTATAACTTTATACGAATGCATTTTGCACTTAATATAAATTTAGTACGGACGAGATCAGGATCTGGTCAGTTTTTCTAATGACGCTATATCTCTCCAAGATTTGGTTAGTTTTCTTCTAATGACGAAATATATCGTCAAAGATCTGGTCAATTTTTCTAATGACGAGATATCTCATATCTCGTCCAATATCTGGTCAGTTTTTTTTCTAATGACGAGATATCTCGTCTAAATTCGTAAAACTGATCAAATCATGATAGACAAGGATTCTCGTCATTTGAAAAACTGACCAGATATCTTTATCTGACTTGATATCTTTATCATCAAAGAATCGGTAAGATATCTTGATGCGAGATATCTTCCTTTTAGTAAAAGTTGTTATATCAGAACATACCCCGTAGGAATAAAGCCCCCAGGGTGTAAGAGCGAATGACATGTTTGGTAATCTGAAGAGCGTTAACCCTCCTGGTGGTTGTCTAGACGAGATATCTCGTCCCAAGCAAATCTGAACAGTTCTTAATAGACAAGATATATCTTCAGATGAAAACTTACATGATATTGATCTCGTCATCATAAAAAATCGAGATACCTCATCATTTGCAAAATTGGCCAGATCCCGATGGCCGATATATCTCGATGAAACCCCTTGGTGGTTTAAGAGTCAAACTGCATCTCCGAAATATTGGTACCGAGGTATTGGTCATACCGATAAATAAAACCTTCCAATGGAGCTCCGTGAAGCAAAAGTTTTGATTATGGTCTTGACCAGTGTCCCCTAAATTTCATAGCTGAGGTCAGCCTTCGCAGCATTGCGAGTATTATTTCCTTTCTACTGAATGAACGTAAAACTTTTTATTTGAGTAATTTCCAATAAAGCAAAAGAGAACACAAACTGTCAAACTAAATTTACGGTAAATGGATCATGGTATTGGAGTTTTGAAGTAAAAAATAGAAATGTCCCTTGCTCTCATAGATCGCTTTATTGATTTCTGTTTTGAGAAAAGAAGCTTATTTCTTTTTCTTTGTTCGCCCCATCGATCTGATTTCATATTTAGCCTGCTCTTTTTTTTCCGTTTATGATTGAAAGCTTAGAAATTTCTCCGGATTTTAGAATAGTAAGGTGAAAGTATTTCTCTACGTCAGTGACTTTTTTAGAGTGGATTTTGAATTAAAAACGCTGCCCTAATCATATTAGCTATTTGAGGAATTTTTGTTATTTTCCCCAAGATAGCGTATAAGCAGCCCATTCACCAAAATCGGCAAGCATGAGATAAGGTATGGCGTAAATAAATCAGTTGTAGTGATTTCAGGTCATAGGAAAATATACCAAATGCCTTCCAAATATTTTTATCTGGTTCATGGACCAAATACGGGCCTCCGGGCGAATTTAATTGGCCAGCACGATTTTTACGATTTTGGAAATACTTTAATCAGGTCCGCATATGGGATCCCTCTGAATAATTTAATCTGGCTCGAAGATAACATACATTCCTCCAAATATTTTTATCTGGTTTGTTGACCAGATACGGTCCTCCTAACAGTTTCAATCATCCAACAGGCCAGTTTCCGAATATTTTACGTTAAATCTATCCTCCACGCTTGTGTGGAATTTCGGACCATAGTTAAAAATTACGTGGTGTTGAACTCGGATTTTTACCTACTAGTTTGATTCAGGACTTTCGCCAATAGCACTTTGTGCTGCTCCAATGCAATATTAATTATATACCTACCTACCTACCATGTCCTCCTGGTGGCGTCTCCACCATGTATCGAGTTATCAGCAAAACTAACCTGATATCTAATCATCAGAAGAAAACTGACCAGATTATGACCTCGTCATCACAAAATAAATCGGCAGTATCTTGATGACGATATATTTCGTCATTATTAAAAATCGATAGCATCTTGATGACGAGATATCTCGTCATGAAGATGCTACCGAATGAGAGATCTCGTCATTAGTAAAATTTGTCAGATATTGATAGACGATATATGTAACTTAGTACGTTTTGTAAAATATTGACTATAAGAGTTTTATAATTTCGTTTCAGGCACAGAGAAATAGCTTAAGTGATAATATTGTGATTAGAGTAGCTCGTTTCTAATCATATAAGAGCTAACAGTTTATGTACGATTTTCTCGAATTACAAGTTCATCAGTTTCGTTGCAACATGTTAAAAGTAGGATAAACTTGACAAAAAGCGGTAATGGTATACTATAGGGAAATAATTTTACAACCAAAGATCAAGGATAATTTTCTAAGAAGAATTCATTCCCTTAGGACGCAAAACGTATGAAAACCTCTTAGTCTGAAGAATAGTCTAACTCCTAATTCGATAAAGTTCCACGTGAAGACAGATTGTTCCTCAATATTTACTGGTGATCAAAACATGAAAGATCCGAAGATAAAGGTTATAAAATAAATAGTTGATACCTTGAAGCAAATGGGTATCTCAGTGTAATATTAACTTCCAGGATATATCAGTAAGCCTGGGATATCGCCGTCTGACTAAAAGTCACATCACGTCACTAATGCTGCTCTAGGAATTGAGTAGACTGCCAATCCACTAAGATGATCAAATAACTAAGGTGACGCTTAAGTGAAATTACTATACAAAACGTAGGGAATATAACCGCAGAATTTGAGTTTCATCCAAGAACTTTCTTTAATTTTCAGAGAACTTGAAACAGAGTATGCACCTATAGTTCGATCGCGATCTATTTAAGATGGTATATAAATTCTTCGGTATAGATGTACTTTCAGTGTAAATATATAAACGATAAGAACAATTTACTTCCGCGTTATTAATGCTCACACATTATACCATAGACGGGAAATATTAGTAGACTGAGCATTGTTTTTGAGACGAGCTTCAAAACGTGTGACCAGCATGAAGCAGTCGCCTGACTGCTTGGTAAAACATTGTCTTATTTGGCCTCTTTGGTATCTTATCACCTCTTTTGGCGATATAGCATATCATGGCAGTACATTCCTGAATTCGAATTTTTATAGAGTGGTGATTAAAGTGGTTAAATCACCGAAGTCAAATAGCATGTCCCGTGAACCAATCAGATGATGAATGTTGGTTTCTAAGGGTCACGTTACTGCTAGTTTTGGTCACATGATCCTGATCACATAAAAGATAATCGTTGCGCATTGACATTTTTGGCGATGTTTGGCGTTTGATGTAATTAATGCTGATCGGCCCATTTGGGGTAAAAGCTGTCCATATTGCTAGTAGTAATTTATTCTTTGACATTTTTTCTGGCGAAGTTCTGTTGTAATCGTATTTGAAAAACAAGCCAAGTGCAGTCATATTCGGAATGCGTTCAGTAAACATGTATCACAGCAGAAACTACCACCACTTGCATTTAGCTAGACAGAAAAAGTCTACCATTAGCTTTTGAGCAAAACAAATATAGTATTTCTATCTTATATAGAAAGGATATTGCAGACAAAAACGTTTTACAATTTTTCTATCACTTTTCTCATTATTATAAGTTATATTTTATTACTATCAGGTCACATAGTTTTTGCTAGGCACGCCATAGAGTATCTTAAAAAATTCTACTCGAATCATTAAAAAATTTCCATGGGTACTCTCACAAAGATAACTGAGGAAATGAACTACACACAAATTGGAAAACTTCCAACTGTTGAAGTCATTTTAGAAATATTCCTGCCATTTAATCGCTTTAAAGTACAAAATATGCCAGTATTTATGATATTCATGTAATATATATATATATATATATATATATATATATATATATATATATATATATATATAGTTACCATTCCTTAGATATATATTTTATTAATGTAATAGTTTTTTAAAAAGTTTAAAAAACTATTTAGTAGATTTTGTGAAACCGGGTTTTTGGATTACTGCCAATATGTAGGTATTTTTTATCTGTAGTTCAACAAAATTTGAAATATGATAAAAAATATTAACTTTTTGGATGCTTTTCAAGTTCCAAATCCAATTTATTCTACAAAAGAAAAGACTTCCAAACATTTTGCTTTAGAAAGTAGAATCTTACTAATAGGATTAGGAAAACCTAAAATATCATATTATTATACACGATTATTAAATACCAAGTCCATTTCTTAAAAGGTTCTCAACAAATTACTATGCAATGTTAATATTTCACCCCTTTCTTAACCTTACAAATTACTAATGCTTAGGCTAAAAAAGTTACCTAATAGTGTCTTGCGGAAATTTTTGCCAAATTGTATCCAACTGTCGGACATGGTTGCAATCGCCTTCCCGTAACGGCCCATTTGGGACGGTATGCGAAGGCGATTCCCTATGGGAGAGAGATCAGGAGACCTAGATGGCCAAGGAAGTGTTGGGAAAGCTTGAAGACAATTCATAGCAACACGTGCGGTGTGCGGCCGGGCATTATCTTGTTGAAAGTATGTCCGGGGTGTCGCAAAAGGAACGGTAACACAACCGGTCGTATAATGTCGTCTAGTACCGCTGTGCTGTAAGTGTGCCAGAAATGACTACTTAAGAGGTCCGGCTATCAAAGGACATTACACCCCAGACCAAAACGCCCTGTTATGGGTACGTGTGGATCCCCTGTTATGAGTATCCGGAGGCTTGCAGGATCCCCTCGCTGCCCTGGACGTCTCCAAACAGGTCTGGGGTTGTCGTCAGGACAGTTGGAAACGGGACTCGTCATTAAAAACTATCATTCCCCACTCAGCACCGTTCCAAGTTGAACGAGCCTGACGCCACTGTAATTCTTCAGGTGCGTCTATTTTTTTTATAGAGTGTTTTATGCAGTGAGGCATATGACAGTGATATTACGTCTCATATCAAGTGTATCACTACATTTTATGTAGTTTGAGAATTTGGATGATTTATAAATGTATACTACAAATAAACTTGTCTGGATTTTTCATAAATATGCATAAAATCAGAAACAAATAATAACAACTCACAACACTGTTAAATTATTACAATCAGATTAATAGTTAAGTTTATAAAAGGTTTTACTACAATTTACTGTCTTCTCTCCTTCTAATAAAACATATCTTTTGAAAAGCTTTCTGACGCGCTTACATGTAATTACACCGTGTTTCATCCGATTAACTATATACTGTAATTCCATAAGGTGTATTAGTGGTGTCTCTTATAACTTCAAAAGGATGTTTAGATATTGGTATTGGGCAAGCAAAGCAACTAAATTTTCAAATTATTATCAATGTCTTTGAACTAAATTCATAACTTTAATCTTAAAAGGAATGGATAACGTAATAGAATTGGAAACATTATTACACATATGATATAATTTCAGTTTTGGGGAACAAGTATATAATTTTATTAAATTCGATCCCGTTCATTTTAATCGCTTTATTCTCTATTTAGAAAATAAACTTCAATACAAAATTAACTGAAAGATGACTGGGTTGATTTCACGTTTCATAAGAAAACTTAAAACTAATTAAAAGGTTGACAGGATTAGTTTTAAGTATCATTAGGTTAGTAGGAGCACATGCTTTATCTTAGAATAAAAGTTTAATGTGTTGATATATTACTAATATTTATACAAATAAGTAATGGCCCTCTTTTTTCACTAAAAACTTCAGATACCATCAATAGCTCGTTATGTTGATATAGTGCTACATAAATGGCGCTACCTACCTACACCATTGGAATACTAGCCATTAGTATAATGCAAGTTATTAGTGATAGCAGCCAAACCCGCCCTTCAACTATTCTACCAATAACTTCCCGCATAAATATTGATACATGCATGCCTTCCTGTACACTTCGATAAATGTCTTCAGCTGTAAAATAGTGATTCTGGCACTATTTGACGTCCGACTATGCTAGCCCTTAGCATAGTGCTCTTATATTGGTAGAATGATGGCCATTGTGGTATAATGCCCTGCTCACAATTGTCCTAGCCATTCTGCCAATAACCATCCACGTAAATTTTGAAACACCTATAGCTTCCTTTAAAATTCAATGAAGGTCGACAGATGTAAATAATGATTACAAAGCAGTAAACACTCCCCTCAACCATTCTACTAATTACCTCCCGCCTTAATATTGAGGCATCCATACCTTCCTTTACACGTAGCGTACTATTGGTATACTGCTCTGGTATTGGTTGAGTGTTGGCAATTGGTATAATTCCCTGCCCATAACTGCTTTAGCCATTCCACGAATAAAAATCCATGTTATATTGGAACCGTTATAGCTCCATGTAAAATTCAATGAAAGTCGGCAGCAGTAGATAGTGATAGCAGTCAAATCCGCCTCTCAACCTTTATACCGATAACCTCCCGCATTAATATTGAAACAATACCTTCCTTTACACGTAGCGTACTATTGGTATAATAATCTGGTATTGGTTGAATGTTGGCAATTGGTATGATTCCCTGCCCACAACTGCTTTAGCCATTCCACGAATAGAAATCCATGTTAATATTGGAACCGTTATAGCTCCATGTAAAATTCAATGAAAGTCGGCAGCAGTAGATAGTGATAGCAGTCAAATCGGCCTCTCAACCTTTATACCGATAACCTCCCGCATTAATATTGAAACAATACCTTCCTTTACACGTAGCGTACTATTGGTATAATAATCTGGTATTGGTTGAATGTTGGCAATTGGTATAATTCCCTGCCCACAACTGCTTTAGCCATTCCACGAATAGAAATCCATGTTAATATTGGAACCGTTATAGCTCCATGTAAAATTCAATGAAAGTCGGCAGCAGTAGATAGTGATAGCAGCCAAATCCGCCTCTCAACTTTTATACCGATAACATCCCGCAAAATGTTAACACATCCATACCTTCCTGTACACTTCGATGAATGTCTTCAGTTGCAGATCATGATTCTGACACTAAATGACGCGAGGGTTGTCGCATTCATTAGTCCCCAAACGGGGTCGTTCATTACCATCTCTCCAAAAAATTTCATCCCAACCATTACCTCCTAATCCAGTCTAAAGCATCGCGTTTTTGCTTTCAAGTGTCTCACACAGACATATTTTTTAACATTTTTTACCCCGAAATGTGAACTTATTAAATTTAATTTAGCATTCATAATCATGCCCGGAACGCGGCATCTCGTTTAATCAGGCCGGACGAGCACAACCGTGGAAAACGCCCTTTTTTTCCGTCAGCCCGGAAATCCATACCGGACGAAAAAGGAGAAATGCATTAGGTCCCAAAAAACATATCCCGAATACCTGATGTCGTGAGCAATCGAGTTCCATTTTTAGGTTCTGGTTAATTAGTCCAGAGCAGGGAAATGAAGTATTGTCATCCCACGTTAATTAGCTTTTGAAAAATTTTGCGGAATCCCTAATGTGGAATGGAATGGACGGTCACCATTTGAAATGCAAACTAAAAATGAGCCCGATATCTGCCCTCCCAAACCACGCATAATTAGATTGTATTCAATTAGCAGTCATTTTGGCTTTCTTTATTTATCGTGAGATTTGATTTCTCTCTTACTCCATGCAAACTAATTATGATTGCTTCGTTAAGGGCCCACTTTCACCAATTGCCTCCCCCTTCGTAGCGTTATTCTTCCCATTTCCCTTAGAGCGCACACACAGGAATCTCTATTATAGAAGAATTTGTAGACTGGATTTTCGCTTGCCACTTTTCTTTGAACTAGGGAAATGATAATTATTTGTTTTTGATCAGGGAATCCATGGATCCGTCATTTAGCGTGGTTCTGCCAGTTTTGATTTCAGTTTGCATTGAAAAAGTGTGTTCTTTGATGTGGAGGATATGAGTTAGAAAGTTAGAATTAAAGTGCTCATTGATGGGGTTTGTATGTATTGTATTGGTATGAGAATGAAGTTAAAATCTATCCAAAAGAGGTCATAGACGGATTTGGTTGTAGGTTGGTATGAGAATGAAGTTAAAATCTATCCAAAAGAGGTCATAGACGGATTTGGTTGTGGGTTGGTATGCTCATGAAGTCACAACCAATACAGAAGTTTATTGACGGATATTCTTTGTGTTGGATTGGTATGAGTGAGAAGTGATAACCGACCCTAAAGGTCATAGATGGATTTTGGTTGTGGATTGGTATGAGCGTGAAGTCACAACCAATCCAAAAGTTCATAGACTCATTTTGTTTGTGATGAATTGGTATGAATATGAAGTCATAACCAATAACAAAGGGTCATAAGCAGATATTGATAGTATTGGATTGGTATGAGCGGGAAGAGACAACTGATCCAAATGCGCGACAGGTTTTATTTGACACAATAGCCGAACTAATATCGCTTCTAGACTTCTAATTTACGAAAATAAATGTGTCCTTCTTTGATGTACAAGGATACGACGTAAAAATTTAGAATTAAAAAGATTATATACGGATTTGGTTTGCGCTGGATTGCTATAAACGTGAATTCACAACAAATACAAACACCAGTAAAACAATTTCGCTTCTACAACTTTCAGCTTACAAAAATTACTTCCTTGTTTGATTGATACTTGTAACTAAGAAAAATTTTGTCATTGTTTGATGTAGGTAGGTATTTGTTTATCCATGTATTTAAAAACCTCTTGGATGGATTTAATTTGCTTTGATTGACATGAGCCTGAAATCGCAACAGATCCAACAGGTACTGGTATACTAAAGTGATCAAAAATTACCCGGAATGCTGTCATGAAACAATAGGTATCAATTTATTGGTCAAGATTTATTACATATCATTCAAAGTAATCACTTCCGACTTCAATGCACTTCTGCCAACGTTTTTTCCAACCCTCAAAACCTGCCTTAAAATCGTTTTTGTGAAACCCCTTCAGAGTTCGTATTGAATTTTCTTTTATTGCATCAATGGACTCAAAACGGTGACCACTAAGTGTGAGTTTCGCCCGTGGAAATAAGAAAAAGTCACACGGTGCCATATCATGTGAATACGGAGCCTTTGAAGCCGTATTTGTAGAATTATTTGTCAAAAAATAACGCATAAAAATTGTATTGTGAGAAGGCGCATTATCGTGATGCAAAATCCATGAGTTATCTCGCCACAATTCAGGTCATTATCGACGAATTGCTTCACGCAAACGGTTCAAAACACTCCAATAATAATCTTTATTAACTGTCTGCCCATTTGGTAGAAATTTATAACATAGAACACCTCTACAATCGAAGAAAATAGTCAACACTACATTGATTTTTGAGCGACTTTGAAGTCGTCGTTTCGGTTGTAATTCACCTTTTAAGCGCCATTAACTTGACTGTTAAGCAGTTTCTGAATCAAGCATAGATCCAAGTTTCATCACCGGTATAATGCATTTTATAAACGAATGAGCCTTGAGAAATCCTTTCTCGGGACACTATAACATGCTGTTTTTGGTAATTTTTTAGTTAACGTCGCACTATAGCAACACAAAGGGCAATTGACGACCATCCAGAATCAATCCCTTATGGGAAAGATCCAATGAAAACATCACGTAATTTTGAACCACCCTGGTCAGATGACGAGGCAACATCTGAGCTGACACCCCACTCTCCAAACTTTCACACCAACGTGTTGTTTTTGGAACAAATTCAAAGTTTTGGGAACAACTCGAAAAGCGATGTGTTGCAAACTTTAAGTTTTCTTTCAAAATCGCTTGACAGGAACCCAATTAAATAGGAACGTGTTCAATGATGCCTCTTAATGCTAGACGACGATTACGAAGCACCAATTCTCTGACCTGATTGACATGTTGATATTTAGTCGAAGTGGATGGTCTAACAGATCGCGAATCACTACCGACGGATTATCTACCTTCTTTAACATTTTTGTACCAATCAAATACTGTTGTTTTTTTAAAAACAGTCGTATGTAAAAGCTTTTTGCAACATTTGAAATGTGTTTGTAGCAGAAATTCCATTGCGGTAACAAAATTGAATGCATGTTCTTTGTTCAGTTACATTTGACATTTTGGAAAATCAACGAAGTGAAAATTCCTTCTCTTATTAAAACAAATTTATTTTTCGTCGATAAAATTAAATAAATATATGACTGTTGCCACATGTTATATATAAGTCGTAAAATTATTTGATAAAAGTTTAGAGAAGATATCTACGATATATATGTTTTAAAGGCAGTAATATGGATACTTTTTTATCACAGTAGTATGTTTAGCGTATTGAGTAAGGCGATATCGTTTGTAAAACTAATACATTTGAGGAAAGTAGCATATTGTGTCAACATCCGACAAATGGCTGTGTGCCATGTTTTCTATGCAGGAACGCAATACGCATGCGTATGTTGAATGTTTGTCGAACGCTTGTCAGTTCAACGTGAACGTTTATGTTTCTAACAAAAAGAGACACATAAATGCTCTCCACCTATCGCACCATGGGAAGAAAAGTGACACAAGTCAAAAAATAAAAATTTTGATGTTATGTCATTGAAAAATATGTATGAGGTGCCGCTGCGTGTTATTTTAATATTCTATGGAATATAATAGAAGTTACCACCTTAAATACTTACCTAAAATTTAAAAGAGAAGCTTATACTACTTCAATATATATTTTATAGTATCCTTTAAGTTGAAGTTTCTCAAATTCTGCAATTTTGAGTTGTGTCACTTTTCTTAAAGGGGTGCGACATGTTCAACAAATTAATTTTTAAAATGGAGAATTCATTAATCATAATTTTATATTTAATTGTTATATTAATGAATGATCTTTAGAAAAAAATCTGAAATATATATATATATATATATATATATATATATATATATATATATATATATATATATATATATATTGAAGTGATCAATGCTTTCTAAGAACAAATATTGAAGATTAGAATACGTTAAAATTATCCGCTACTGTTTTTTATCTATTCGAACTTGTTATTTCACCATGCATTTTAAGTTGCTGTTTATTCCACATAATAAAATAATTTACTAAACCTCATATACAAGGAGTTCTTGTTTCTCGAATATGTAAGGCAAAAGTTTGGACTATCTGCATTTGTTCTGTAATTTGTATATTAGAGTATTCAAACACTCATGAGTATCCCACGAGTTAGATTATGAGTTATTTCAGACTTTAGTGATCATAGGGTATTGGTGAGCATTTTTATCTTCGTGTTGTGCATATAGTGTCAATGATTTCAAAATTGTGTTGACTATTTAGGCTTTTCCCATTGTACGACGATTTTCTAACCGTTCAATATTCTGTTGCAGTTTCCAAAAGCAGAGACACGAATGCTGTGCTAATACGACCTTTATTGATTGGTCCATTGTCATACTTTCGCCAATTAGAATAATTGATGCAGGAGTATCTATGAATACCACCATTTGTTTGGGTTTCTAATAGACTAAATTTAGCGTACCTTTTCTCCAAGTGAATTTCACCTATTGACTAGTAACAAGCAGTAGTCTTTGTGATTTTTAACGCATTTAAACAGTGCCCTTACGTAACTTTCATTCATGAACACAATTAATCTGCAGTGGTGATACGTAGCTGCTTCTTATACTTATGGGTAGTCAGCTGTAATCTACACAATAGCGCCGCCCCCAGAAGCTCATATCCTTTAGGTGTGTGTGAACTTTATAGACTCAAGTTACTCTAGTGATCTTTATTCTTTTCACATTGGGTTTACTGTCTTTAGTAAACACTGGGATCGTGTTCCCTAGGGACCCCAAGCGCTCCTGTTCTGATTTAATCACTCTGCTCTGTTCCGTTATCCCTCTTTTTGTCCTCGTTTCAGACATTTTTTTTTACTTCATATTAGCTTGTGTTTGGCACAACTTAACCAAAAATGGAACTTACGCAATTAAACGCCAAGAAAACCAACCACAAGTGTCCTTATATAAAATTACGTCTCACTCATGAATACAATTATTATTCTCAAGTTGTGATACCATTATGCTGAGAATGGTGGGTATATATAAGGGATTGGTTTAGTCTATATTCACGTCGTCTGAGACTTAGCAGTGCACCAATTTATTGATGGCTTAGATCAAAGGCTTTTCAGATACGATTCCACGGCTTTCAAGTGCTTAGTTTGTCCATCTACTGTCATTTTTTAATACGAGCGGCTCTCAAAGGAATCGCAACCTTTCGACATACGAGGTGCATACGTTGGACGGCCCTCTAATAATTTGATGGGGTGGTAGCCAAGTGGCTAGTTCGGGGACGCTATATTCAACAGGTTTCGGTTACTAATCCCGGCATGAATATTAGCAGTTTCATAATCCACAAATCGTTGGTTCATGTCTAAAAAGCCATCATGTTGCAAACACAGACCGTCAAGAGATAAACCGATCAACTAAAATACGTGTCAACGTGACTATGTTCACTGGAGTGTAATTGAGATTATGTAGAGGTACAGTGTGTATGATAATAGTTTACTAAAAATTGTATTTCATCAGGAAAGTGATGCTGCTGGTTAATGATGTCTGATGAATGAGTGCTGATGACTCTGACCAACTAATAATAATATTAGATGGACCGTGATGTAAAATCAATAAAAGTAATCGTAGATTATCTGCTATTCCAATTAATTTATTAACAATTGGGTTGTTTTCTAAAACTAGTGTTGGTAGTTAAAATAAATGTCTGGATAATCCAAAGGCAATTAGTTCTGAGGAAGTAAACCTTTAAAAATTGGAAGTAGGTAGTTGATTTAACGTTGCACTAGCAACACAACTAGCTATTGGCGATCCGGAATCAAACCATAAAGGATATATCCGAGGACAACACCAAGTACTTTTGAACCATGGTCGCATGACAAGAACATCAAATGCATTACCATTAAATGCTTTGTAAATTCCTTCAAATATTTTTTAGCCCTCTCAGCGTCCCAAAATTTTCCAAGTAGAAAGCCATTGCTTTCATCGCACGACACAGCGAGAGGTAGGCTCGTTGGTAGAGTCATTGACTAGCAACTTCAGGAATAACGAGTTCAAAACACAATCCAATCAAAGATCACCGTGTACATCTGATGTACAGTCGCGGAGAAAAATAACCGAACCACCCCTTTTCATTCGAGCAATTTTAAAGCAGAGACATTTCAAAGATGGTGCTTCATAGAATCAAACGTCTTCTAAAAATTCAAATTTATAAAAATTGCATAAGGGGCCGTCTTCATATTAAATTGAGCACCAACTACGTAATTTTTAGTAACACTCCCGTATTTCGATACATAACTTCGAATCGATATCAAAATTTAACTTTAGATACCAAATTTCATGTCATTGAGTCATGCCGTTTCGAAGTTACGGGAACAGAAAGATTGGAGCTCTTAATGATCAGTTTCTTAGAACTTGCATGGTTAATATAATAATGTAATTTTCAAATTGTTTGCACTTGCGTAATAAATATAATAATTCTTGGATCGTTGAAAAATACGTTTGAAATAGTGCCCAAATTTGAAATTCGGGTAGCAATAACTACAATTAATCTTGATCTACGAATAGCTACTTTCTACATCGAGATGATCCCTGAAGTTTGCACAAATTTTAAAATTTTATATATCGGGTTATAAAGGGTAGTAAAGTCATAATATTTCAGATTTAGACTAATTTAACGATGCATAATTTAATTATGGCATCATAACATGGTGATTCCTTCAGAAAGTTGTTGTTTGTGCAAATTTTTATATGAAACCCCGATGCAATTTTTTCGATTTGAATTTGTAAAGGACATTATTTCCTATTTAATGGTATCTTTGAATTTGCACTTGTTTGAATATTGCCTGAAATAAAGGAGGTATTTTTCGGTTTTTTTTTCCGACACTACGTTAAATGTTGTCGTGGCCTTAAGTGTTCTAATGTTAGCATGGTGTGGAATTTTGGAGAGTGGGCTAGCAGCTCAAGTAGTGACTTCGTTATAAGGAATGTGATTCAATTTTAAGAGGCATTGTCCTCGGATTTTACCCTTCGAGTATGGTCTTGTATTGTCACTAATAGACCGTTGTGTTACATCAGTGTAACGCAATGAATAAATGACCCTATGTATTATTTGAAACAATACTGAAAAGTTATGCAGGTAGGTAGTTGAATCAAAGTCTAACTGGAGCAGCACCACGGGTTTTTGTTGACGGTCTGGGATCAATAACGAAAGAAAAGATCCGGAGACAACACTTAAATGTGCATAACGGATTTTATTTGTAAAACAGGTTTTAATTCATACAATGAAAACTACTGATTGCATGGTGGAATTAATTCGCACAAGATCTCAGATTGTTAACTTAAAATGATTGTCTTAGAAAGTTAAAAGCGTAAAAACTTTAATTTATTACTATTTATTAAAATTACTGACGATCAAATTTTAATTTAATACAATTAATTAAAATAACTCATTTTTAAAGTAAGTAATATTAATAATAATATTAATAATAGTACCTTAAAATGAGTCCTAAAAGTTAATTATGCAAAACGCTTTTAATTTGGTGTAATTCATTAAAATATTTAATTTTTTTCAAAGTATAATTATTCAAATACTAATTTCTATCCAAAAAAGTCAATAAGATTTACATATATATATAAAGGGAACTATGAACGAAAGAAGTCAGAAAAATTCTGGCTCAGATGACATTCATTAAAATATTTAATTTTTTTCAAAGTACAATTATTCAAATACTAATTTCTATCCAAAAAAGTCAATAAGATTTACATATATATATAAAGAGAACTATGAACGAAAGAAGTCGGAAAAATTCTGGCTCAGATGACATTCATTAAAATATTTAATTTTTTTCAAAGTATAATTATTCAAATACTAATTTCTATCCAAAAAAGTCAATAAAATTTACATATATATATATAAAGAGAACTATGAACGAAAGAAGTCGGAAAAATTCTGGCTCAGATGACATTCATTAAAATATTTAATTTTTTTCAAAGTACAATTATTCAAATACTAATTTCTATCCAAAAAAGTCAATAAGATTTACATATATATATAAAGAGAACTATGAATGAAAGAAGTCGGAAAAATTCTGGCTCAGATGACATTCATTAAAATATTTAATTTTTTTCAAAGTACAATTATTCAAATACTAATTTCTATCCAAAAAAGTCAATAAGATTTACATATATATATAAAGAGAACTATGAACGAAAGAAGTCGGAAAAATTCTGGCTCAGATGACATTCATTAAAATATTTAATTTTTTTCAAAGTACAATTATTCAAATACTAATTTCTATCCAAAAAAGTCAATAAGATTTACATATATATATAAAGGGAACTATGAACGAAAGAAGTCGGAAAAATTCTGGCTCAGATGACATTCATTAAAATATTTAATTTTTTTCAATGTACAATTATTCAAATACTAATTTCTATCCAAAAAAGTCAATAAGATTTACATATATATATATAAAGAGAACTATGAACGAAAGAAGTCGGAAAAATTCTGGCTCAGATGACAGTATCGATTCCTCAGAACGGTTACCAAAGCAGCACCTTTGGCGAAACTTTACATTAAAGCCGCGCATTTACGGGCCGAAACGGTGAAGCGGTTAATCCCCCACCCCCTCCAACCATCACCTCAAAACTTCAACCATAACTCCAACCATTCCGAGAGGTCTGCAAGAGCTTTAGACACGATCGACAAACTCTTCAAAGCCAGGGAGTCACACGGCGAGATAAACCCCATCGTGATAACATCCAGCAAACCTGGGAGATAGATCTTCGATTCTAAGTGTGGTGAAAGTAACGGCAGCAAATACATAGAGCCCATAGAAAACTCAAGTTGGTCCCCTTTGAAATTATCTGCCTAATCCCATAGAAACCCACAAAGATGTGGTGCCCTGTCTACAGAGAATTCCAGGACTGTATCTGGACACGTGTAAACAAATTACAGTGTTCTCGAAACCGAATCCTCGATCCTTGTTTTTCTCCCTAATGAAAGGGATTAGGGTTAGAGAAGTTAAAATATGTAAGATTTAATTTGTTACAATTTACTAAATACTCCAAAACTATTTTCTGTGTAAAAGAGACACTAAGATTTACTGATATGTAAAAAGATCTAAGGACCAAAGTAATCTGAAAAATGTGCTGAATGAGATGATAGTATCGATTCTTTATCTGTTTCCAAAGCGGCACTTTTCGTGACACTTTACATTAAAGCTGCTCTTTTACGGGCAAAAACGGAGAAGCAGTTAATCCTCCAACTATTCCTAGAGATTTGCAGAAGCTTTAGACATGATCGACAAACACTTCAAAGCCAGGGTATTGCACGGCGAGAAAAACTCCATCGAGATAATGTTCAGCAAAACCTGGCAGATGGATCTTCGATTCTAAGTGTGGTGAAAGTAACGATTGCAAATACATAGATCCCAGAGAAAACTCCAGTTGTGCCTCAAGTTGGTTCCCTTGTGAAATTCGCTGCCTAATCCCATAGAAACCCACAAAGCCCTGGTGCCCTGTCAACAGAGAAATCCAGGACGGTATCGGGACTAGTGTAAACAAATTACACTGTTCACTCACCCTAATCCGCGTTCCGTGGTCTTCTCACTAATGAAAAGGATTAGGGCTGAGTGTTGAAATTGAGTTTCTGAGGGGAGTTCTCTTTCTGATTTTAAATTCGCTGCCTTAAAATGCTGGGATATAATTCACCATAGCCATTCATCATAATGAGTTACCCTGGGAGAAGTTTTAATGAAGAGAGTATTAGAAATGGATTCAGAGCTGAAATAAAGTTTTCGCTGTATGCAAATTTAATGAATTGTTTTGCTATGGGGTGTAATTTGTCCTCTGGACAATTCTGTGCTGGGTTGATTTTGAAGTAACTCTCAGAGTTACCTTGCGAAACCAATCATCATTGTAAATGAAGTAACAAAGAGAGTTCGTGGAGTTGCATTTAAGTGAAATTTCTTCGGGCTGAAAGGGGCAACTCTAAATTGAATATGCATATTGATGCTGAATTAATGTGTAATAGAAATTATAATGATATCCAACCGGGAAGAATTTCGCTTCAAAATGAATGCTAGCTTTTTGATACTTAAGTTTTTATCGATTTGTAGAGATTAATACGCGCGCGCGCGCGCGCGCGCGCGAGCTAGTTATGTTATGCTTTGGTTCTTTTGACTTAGTAGATGCAACACCTACATTATGTTGTTATTTATATGCTATTTGCGAAATAGCTGTTATTCTGGTTGCTATTACATACGAATAATGTTTTTTCTACCACAGGATTTAGAAATAAACCCAGGTAGGGCCGCCTACAAATTGCAGGTTACTAGAGCTCTGCTCAAATTCACTGACCCACTACAACCCCGAATAATAAAGAATTCATAGCGAAAGGTTTATGAGGCCCGCAGATCAGATACTGCCCTCAAGCTAACTTTTACCAATCCGCAGTCCAAATACGGCTCTCTAAGCAGATCTATCCATCCAGAAGACCAAATAGGGCCCTCTGAATAAAGGTAACCAGCCTACCGACCAGATATAGTCATTGGCATATATATATATATATATATATACATTAAATATAATACTACATTTAGTATTTAATATACTTTCAAGTCATATAATCGAAATTATGGTTTCGTTTAAAAGATACATACATAGCGAAAGAAACTTTCTTGGTCTTTGGGATAACATACATTCTGTTCTCTAAAATCTATAAGTTACGTCATTTAAATTTTGTTTCATCATCGTTTTAAATTTTGTTTTCATACATATTTTGAAATTTCTTGACGGTTGACTATAATTTAGAGGACTGGGTTATAAATGTCACTTCAAAACTGTGATGACAACATATTTGTAAATAATAAACTAATACATAAAAATTAAATTTAGTTGCAATGTATTTACACAAATATCGCCACCTACATTCCTTGCCAGAAATTTTTTCTTGCATTTGAAAATCAAGCAGATCAAATTTCACATCAGAGGTGGTAAAATCGAATTTATTCCTGACCGGAAATGTTTGTGTTTTCCCGATACTTTGTTTATGTTTCGATTGAGAAACCCTCTGATTTTGGAAAACAAATCGGAAATATTTTGTGCTGATCAAGCTGAAATTCTTTCCGCTAGGCCTAGCCGGTGTTTATCGAAATTTCCTCACCGTATCATTCGTAGCATTTCCCCTAAAACAACGATAAATATGTCGATTTCATTGCACGGTAACCTGGATCGGTCGTTTATCTGGGCACAGCACAGAAAAGATTAATGAATAAAGAAGTAGAGCACATTGATTGCTGCGAGTTTTAGTCCTACGGAATCCGAACCCGCACAAGGAGTGCGTGCCCGTTTTGAGATAGCGGGATCTTTGGACACAAAATCGATTCAAATATGCTACAAGTGTGTAAGGCGTCGATTTCATGTAATCCTCGAATGTCTGCCAAGTGCAAGATGGATGAAGTCTCGATATCGGAGAAGTAGGAAATTTTGAAGCGTGAACTACTTTCTGTTTAAAAGATTTCTTTGTCATGTTATCTTCCGGAAAGTGTATTGGAGATTAGAGAATGTTAACACCAACAAAAGGTGGAACAGAACCCGAGTACTGTTTGTGCGCTGAAGTGAGTATAATATCTGAAATGTTTGCGCATTTAACAACTAGGAACAATAAAATTGTTGTTTGAATACATTAAAAACATGTGAGTAGTATATGGCATTCAAGTTATACCCGAGTCGTATTGGGCTCACTGGTCCATATAATGTATTAAGAAACAGGAACTGGATCTGTGTTTAGCATGGAAGTCCATGCTAGTAAAATGGTGAATGAAATTGAACATACTATCCCAATTCTATCTGTATTTATTATTTATTTGAAGCACTGAAAAACTGTTAGAATATATTAGTAGCTTATATAAGTAGTTTGTGACTACTTGTAATGTCAAAGTTGTATTAGACTGTTGAGGATTTTCCAACCCCCAGAGTATTAAGAAAGCTGTTCTGGGTCTGTTATTGACGCGTATTCTTTTATAAGGACGTTTGGGTGAGTTAGTAAATGTCTGTTCTGTTATAAGAACGTCTGTTCTATTATAAGAACGTCTGCTCTGTTATAAGAAGGTCTATTATGTTATAAGAACGTCTTCTCCGTTATAAGAACGTCTTATTTGTTATAAGAACGTCTGCTCTGTTATAAGAACGTCTTATTTGTTATAAGAACGTCTGTTCTGTTATACGAACGTCTGTTCTGTTATAAGAACATCTGTTCTGTTATAAGAACGTCTGTGTTATTTATAAACGTTTATGCAGTTGTAAGTACGTACGAGTCTGTTATTTACGTCCGTTATAGTATAAGAACGTATGAGTTTGTGATAGACGTCTTTTCTGCTATAAGATTGTCTGGATCTGGCTAATAACGTCTAGATCTCGTTATTAACATCTGGGTATGTTATTAACTAATGTTATGTTATAATAACATTGTGTTCATTATAAGACACGGAAATAAAATTTTGAATAAAATTTGCCTTTCGTGAATGAAATTGAACAGACTGTCTTAAATATATGCGTATTTAATATTTGTTAGAACACTAAAAATGATGTTAGAAGATATTATTTGTGAGAGTATGCGCCAACACAGAGTAATAGACAGGATGTCTTACGGTCCTTCCAGCGTAGTAAAAAAGGCATACTGTGTTTGTTATCAACTAAGAAGTCAAAGCAAATGAAACTGTGAATAAAACTGAACAGACTATCTCGAATATCTGTGTAATTATTATTTGTTTGAAACACTGTAAATGTTGTATAAACACATTAATAGATTATGCGAGCAGTTTGTGACAACAAACATTTCTGAAACCTGGGGGAAACATTTCTGGGATCTTACCATAGAAGGACACAAGTAACGAGTATTTAACAGAGAAGGTTAAAACTGTGAATAAAATTACTAATTGTAAATAAGATTGAACAGAATGTCTCAAATACGTGCTTATTTAATATTCGTAGTGGCTTATGAGGTATGAAATTGGGAATAAAATAAGCATACACTTTTCAGTAACTCGTAATCAAATTTCCACGATGTGTATCAGATTAAAAGACGAATTGACATATTTCACCGGCATAAAATATAGTGTATTAAAATATACATGAATATGTTGCTTAAGTAAATATTTACGCTATTTCCGTGTACTATTTAAATACAATATAAATTATTTTCCTCTAACGTTAATGAAGCTTTCAGACAATGTGATTCCAACCTTGAATTAATTATTAATCCATTTTCAAATATATATTTAGATATATAATTTATTTCAAAATCCTTTCCACATTCATTTATATAAAATCAAATTATATCTTAATAACCTGTCTTTCTATGAAACTTTACGCCCACTCCACACACAAAGGTGTTATTAAGCGTAAAATACTCTATCCGAAATTAATGTCTTTGTCAAGTTCATACTCTTTTACTTTAAAAGATTTAACCCTCTTGGATGTTATCTTGACGAGGTATCTCGTCATTAGCAAAGTTAACCAAATCTTGATGAACGAGATATCTGGTATTGACCAGATCTTGAACTCAAGATCACAAAAGCATGGACAGTATCTTGGTGACGAGGTACCTCATCATTAGCAACACTTGTCAGATCTTGATATACGAGATACCTCGTTAAACCACGTGGAGTGTTAAAATTGCATATTCATTATATTTAGGGTCAATATAAAGACTTAAACACTGTTGAGAGTGATATTTCTTTCATATGGGTTAAAAAGTCTTCTTGATAAGAGTGGTATTTATATTTGTTCATTTTAAGTAAAATCTCTAAAACGAAACAGGACATTTTTAAATTCACGATTTATTCTACAAATTAAGTGCTGAAATTCCATTTGAGTAACATGCCAACCTACGTTACTTCCAGAACAAAATAGGGAACCACTTAATTTACAACTAATTCTTCAAACGACGTGCTGAAATTGCATTTTAAGATCTCAAGTTTCACAACTTCCAGAATGTAACAGTAAGCCATTAAATTTACTATTAATTCTTCAAACGGCATCCTGAAATTGCATTTGTTGAATTTGCCCGTCATGGCTCTTTCAGAACGAAATAGAAAAACCATTAAATTTACGACCAATTCTACTAACGACATGCTGAAATAATATTCGATGGACATTCCAAGCTATGTGAACTACAATACGAAACTGGGAACCATTAAATTTACCATTAATTTTACAAGCGTCATGCTGGAATTGCATTTAAGGAACATGTCAAGCTATGTCTCTTCTAAAAACAAAACAGGAAATCACTAAATTCAAGATTAATTCTACAAATTAAGTGCTGAAATTGCATTCGAGAAATATATCAACCTACGTCACTTCCAGAATAAAATAGGGAACCTTTTAAATTTACGACACAAACGACATGCTGAAATTGCATTTGAAGATCAGACTCTGCCACTTCAAGAACGAAGCACAAAACCATTAAATTTGCAATTAATTTCAAGCGATATGCTGTAATTGCATTCGAGGAACAAGTCAAGCTTCGTTACTTCCAGCACGAAACAGTATGTACACCAACAAAAACTCCAGCGTCCCTACATTTAGCTTTTCAGAAAAACCTCACTCAAACGATGAAAGAAAACCAAAACACCACTCAATTTAAAAACCTACGGAGTAGATGAACATATCCGAGCATCTGTTTTCCTCTTGCGTGCTTCCCTATAGCAGAAAATATGTATTTGTTGTACAAATTGAAACAGTCGAATGCTTATAAAATTTTCACGCTCTGAGAAACTTTTAAGAATGGCTCGATGAACCATTCCTCCGGCATACCCCAATTTCCTTTCATTTCTGGGTTCTGTTTACATATTTTTGAGGAGAAGTCACAAATGAAAGGAAGTTTCGATGTGCCGATATTTACGACACGTGCTTATTTATTTAGGGTTCAGACGAAACAAAACGTTCTCTTTATTCTACGGATTTGCTGAGAATAGTCTTTCTCGTGTTGAAAAGTAAATTATTTAAACTTGTATGGGCTGTGAGGGGATAACAAGGAAGGCGTTTCGATTTTAATCTTCTGTGTGTGTTTAAGTAACGTATATGGCTTATCGGTGATATGACTTAGTAGACTTAGTAGATAGAAGGATGTTAAATATTTACAATGAAAGGTTTCTATATTTATATAATTTTAGATGAGAATGAATTTTCAAGGAACATTAGTTTCCAACTTTGTTTTACCGAAGAACAGAGAGAAGCTAAAGTATTTCTGAAGTTCTTTTGTGTTATTAACCCTCCTGATGGTTGGGCCAACGAGGTATATCGCATTAGCAAGACAATACCAGATATAAATGAACGACATATCTCTCTGAAATATGTAAACAAATCTATCTGAAAAGTTTCTCTGTTTATATACTTTTAGATGAGAATGAATTTGCCAGGGAACTTTCGTTTCGTTCATATTGAAATGTTCATATTTTTTCCCATACGAATTTGACTTTCGCGGTCGAGAAACCACAGATTCAATTTCCTGCGCTCAAACGATTCTACCGAAGGGAAACAGAACAAAAAAACATTATGACTGGCTTTATTTGGTTCTTTTTTGTAAAATCGTTATCGGTAAAGATGGATTGAAATATTCAACGGTTTTGAAATTTGTGGAAAATTTTACATTAGATCAATACCAAATACATTTGATTTTCATTAAATAAATAATTTTTAAATTACAATTCTTTTATTTCTACAATACGAATATGGGCATATTAGATAATAACGTAGCGACTTTTAAGTTCTTCAGTACTTTTGTACCATTATATCAATACCTATTACACTACCCTACAATAATGGACCGGACAGCAAGATGTGATTGTATAACTGAAATACAACTTGCTTTAATAGAGGGATGGTCCTCCACGAACTGCAATTACACTAGCAACACTTCTGAGCATACTTTCAACAAGGTTTTGATACACAGCGATGGGTATATGTGTCCATTCCTGCTGAAAGATTGTCGCCAGCTCAGCTCTAGATTTCGTACGTGGTTCCCTGGTCCGTAAGCATCGCTTTAACTCGTCCCACAAATTTTCTATGGGGTTTAGGTCGAGACTCTGAGCGGTCCAGGGAAGATGTTTTACATGAATATCTTGATACCACTGCTTGACAGATTGTGCAACATAACATGCAGCTTTGTTGTCATCGAAGTAACATTCGTCCATTCCATAAAATTGCCAGAGCGTAGGAAGAATCTAATTGTCCAAAATGTTCATGTAGGCGTCGGCGTTCAATTTACCAGGAAAAATATGCAAAGGTCCAAGGGCATACCACGAAAAACACCTCCGAACAAGTACAGTAGAACTCCAATTATCCAAACTCCGACTATCCGAATCGCTGATTATCCGAATCGCTTTCAGAATTTCAGAAAAAAAATTAAGACGGAAACGTATTGCGATTCGCAAAATAATGATTCTGAGTTTCAAATTCTAAATGATGATGAACTTATTGAAAGTTTGAGAGAAGAAGATGACCTTATTGTCGAAGTTGAAGCAGACACGGGACCATCTGCTAGTGAAGCATTTACCGGCTTTGAAACTGCGTTGAAGTGGATGGAGCGTCAGCCCGAGTGTGACCACATGCAACTTCTCACTATCAATGCGCGACTTGGTTGCCCGAAAACGGATGAATACAGTCAAACAGCTTACTTTGACCGATATGTTTAGCAAGCAATGACTTTCATTTACAGTACGGTACGTATACAGGGTGTTTCAGTGAACCGTTTCAGAACTTCTAAGAGGGGTAGGGTACATCCCGACAACTCGAAATCATATAGCAATGTGGGGTCGGAAATGCTTTCCTGAAGCGGTGTTGTACACAGAAGCACCGTAAAGAAAAGAGACCGTAAGTGAGAAATCGTTTTAATAATACATGAAAAGAAGCAAAAGGTACATGGATTAAAGTAAGTGTTCGAAGTTTCTTCCACGGGCTACAATGCACGCCTCATATCTCCGACGCATGGACATCCGAACATTCTGGTATACTCCAGGCATATCTCGAATTTCTCCGGCATTGTCATTAATTACTCCCATGAAGTATTCAGACGCAATTCTAACACTCTGAAAATAAAATTATGTGAATTTAATCGTAAACAATGTTATGCTTGCAAGTTTGTTTTAATACATAAGTTGTACATGTTTTTCTGAAAACATCCCTTGCAATCCTAATTCACCAAAATGTGATTGTCATCTGTCGTAGTGGTACCAATTTGGGGATTTAACCTGAAAATGAAATGCTACGAATTTAACATGTAAAAGTGAAATTTCTGCTTACCGGCATAATTAGAATATTAAATGTTATCTCATTCCGAAATACTGATTGTCAATTGCAATTTGACGAAAAGTAATAGCCCTCTGTGAACTTGGTGACTTAGGTACTGATTGTCATCTGTCGTAGTGGTATTAATAGTTTTGGGGACTTAACCTGAAAATGAAATGCTACGAATTTAATTTGAAAAAGTGAAATTTCTGCTTATTCGCATAGTTAGAATATTAAATGTTATCTCATTCCGAAATACTGACTGGCAATCGTAATTTGACGAAATGTAATAGCCGTCTGTCAACTTGGTGACTTAGGTACTTATAGTCATAGGCAGTTTTGTTTATTGTGAAAAGCAATGCATACAAAAAAAATTTCACACTCCCACTGGACTAGAGATTATTGTCTTGTAAAGGTGGCTAATAAACAGTGAAAAACTTTAGCCTTTTAACTGGACCTAACTGTGTAGTCACTCATCTGTAAGGAATTATCATTGTTGCTAAGCTTTTTAGTCCATTTTGTAGACATCCTGAAACTATGCTCAGATCCCACCTGCTTCATTGCAAAGTAATTCATGGAGATTGAAATTTCCCGATACTAAGAGCTATAAATATACTATTTATGCCTATAAGATTTATTTTATGTATATATTTTCCCTGTATATTTTCTTTTCATGTCTGTTGTGCAGAACTATTCTGTGTTTATGTGTTATATCACGTGTCCGGAAATAGGAAAATTTAAGAAACTTTCGCAATTCGAAGATATTTCTGTTTGAAACATTGCATAACAAGATGATATCCGTTATTTTTTATTTCTAATGCTCAATCGCTGGACGCAGACGCTGTATAGGTTACAATAATTTTTAAGATTTTAAAGTTTTTAAGAGAAAAAATTCTCATTGCTACTTTCCTTTAACTTTTCTTTCTACTTTTCTTTTTTATGTTTTAAATTGGCTATCGATTAAAAAAACTCAATTACGTATCAATAAAAACTCTTTCAAATAAATATAATTGATGATGATAAATTAAACAAAAGTTACGATTTATAGTACTGTATTGTTCATTCGCAAAACCATGTTATTGAAGCACTATCAAGTAAAGAAAACTATAGTGCATAATTTTCATGTCCCTTTAATAAAAGGAATCATACTTTCGGACAATAATTTTAGAAGCAACCGTATAATGACCTAAGATTCTAAAAGCGATTTTATCCTTATAGTTTATAAAGGAAGCGTTAAACTTTAATCTTAAAGGAATCTTCCATATGCCACTTTAACTAGAGGTAAGAATTTTATTAACGTCGCACTGGAGCAACACAATGGGGTAATGACAACTGTCCGGGATCAAACCCCAAAGGTTTTTATTTTTTAAAAGGTTTTAAATGTTTTTATAAAACATCGATGTTTTGAAAACACCGACAACAATGTCGCATCACTACTTTTCAGACACTTCACCCTTGGCCACTTTGCTCTAAAACTATGCTCAATTTACTGATGATGAAAATTATGCTACTTGGTTATTTTTTTAATTTTTATAATGGTACTTTTTTCATTTAAAAATAAACCATCGAAACCTTAAAAACATCGACAAGTATAAACATCGATGTTCAAAAACATCGGCTCCAATGCATCGATGTTTTGAAAATATCAACAACGATGTCGCATCCCTACTTTTCAGACACTTCACCCTTGGCCACTTTGGTCTAAAAGTATGTTCAATTTACTGATTATAAAAATTATGCTACTTGGTTATTTTTTTAATTTTTGTAATGATACTTTTCTTATTTAAAAATAAACCATCGACACCGTAAAAACATCGACAAGTATAAACATCGATGTTAAAAAAAAGCAGCTCCAATACATCGATGTTTTGAAAACATCGACATCGATGTCGCATCCTTACTTCACAGCACGTTAATAGTTTGTTTGGGTTGCTAAGTTCACCATAAACCCCAGTAATGATATTTGAGGTGTTTATTTGTAAAAAGAATAATGTCATAGAAGTCTACCATTCAAACACTTATCAAATCCTGTCATTACAATTTCAATTACCAGATTCAATATTATCAAGGGCCCCGAATATTTTTAATTTTGCTATTTTATAAGAGGAAATAAAAATTAAGTTTCTTTTCTCTATTCCTTATGGTAGAAAAAGTTAGTTGAATGAAATCCTTTCTTAAAGAAATAGGGTTCGTTTCAAAGACGCAGGAAAAAATCTCGAACAATTTTGACTGCTCTGCTTCCAGAAGTTTCCTCCATTTCATTCAACGACTTCATCATTTCTTGTGAAATTTCAGTTGCAGATATAGCATTGAAGCTTGCGATACGTTTAAGGGTCAAATATATTTCTTTCCGGACAGTTCTATTTTTAGGTTTCATTGTATAAAAACAGCTGTCAATCTGTGCAAAGTGTTAAATGCGAAAACATATACACATTTGAAAAGCTAAATTTGCTTAAAAAATGCCTTATCCCTTTCATTGCCATTTTTCCTTAAGAACTGTGTTTGGTGTAGAAATCCCAATTAAGATAAATCTTCATTTTCAAGAAAAAAGGAAAGAAATGAAATAAATACTAGTTCTAAAACTCGCCTCACTAATGGAATTTCTAAATAATAAATTTCGAATTGATAAATGTTAGTTAATTGGTCAATGCCAATAATATTAAACGCCAAGCGTCCCCCAAATGGTGATAAACTACATTTTAAGGTAAACCCGATACGTATCATTCCAAAGCCACTTGTGTAACAGGAAGTAAAATTCTCATCTTGGAACTGATTTGTTTGTTTATACTGAGAATCTCTATCATGGCAAAATTGCATTCGTGCAATATGCCAAGTTACCAAACAGGTTATCAATATATTAATGTACTCTGTATTTAGCGATATACTAGGAGGTTCATTGGGTGCTTATGGTACAATTCATTATATTGACCATAGTTAGACAAGCTGCTCCTAACACAAGATTCGCAACACCAAGTAATGAACATATACACCCAATGAAACGTTTTGCTGAGGCAGTAGGGCAATACACTCAGAGTAAGTTACAGGAATCGAACCTGTATCTGCTATGACTAGCAGCCCGGTAGAGTTGTGGACAAAACTGCTGAGCATCGGTGGCCCTACGGACGTTATTTTCATAACCCTATATGAGGTTGAGACACATAATTCCGCCTTGAAAGCTGTCTTCCCTGTATGACTTCTAACCACCTTCTAGAGAATCATTTGAAAATATTATAGTGCTCATTTCCTTAGTATAAACCAATAGCCCGTTGTGTTGGAATAGTGCGAATTAAATTAAGCTACCAACTTTTTGCCTTGGAATCGAATCATTTGGAATGATTATATTGGTATAGATTCTAAACAAATATAATATTTCCAAAGGATTCGATTGGGTTGGTGTGGAAGTTTGTAGAACTGGGTGCCAGCTCAGGTGTTGCTTCGTAATCTGACCGTGATTCAAAATTACGAGGTGTTGTCCTCATATTACACTTAACAAACTTTACCTTAAGATATTGATCCAGGACCGTCGTCAATAGCCCGTTGTGTTGCTCTAGTACGACGTTAATTAAAAATTACCAATTACCAAAGGATTCGATTCCAAGGTCGTAGACCAATATAATCTTTCCACGGGATTCAATTGTAAGGTTCTAGACCAATATAATCTTTCCAAAGCATTCGATCCAAGATCAGTAATTGGTAGTTGAATTTACGTCACACTAAAGCAACCATCGGGCTATTGGTTTATTCTAAGGTTAAATGGTAATGGTAATTTTAGTTAACGTCATACTAGAGCAACACAACGGGCTATTGACGACGGTCCGGGATCAATCCCTTAAGGGAAAGATCCCAGGATAACACCTCGTAATTTTCAACCATTATCAGATGACGAGGCAACACCTGAGCTGGCTTCTCCCTCTCCAAACTTCCACACCAGCCCAACGTGAGGACTTTCCGCCACGACAGATTTAAGGTTCACCTGCTGCCTATACACCATACGCTTACAAAAATCCATGCCTGAACCCGGATTCAAACCTGGAACCTTCCTATCTAGAGGCTAACACCTTAACGACTTTACCGGTTGGTCGGCTATGGGAGTTCGGTAAGAGGGTGTAAACTCAGGTGTGACCTCGTCATCTGACTGTGGTTTAAAATTCGTTGTGTTGTCCTCGGATCCGTCAATAACCCGTTGCGTCGATCCAGCACGAAGTTTAATAAAATACCAAACACTCGGACGACACTAATAAACCCATTATGTTGCTTCAGTTCAACATTAATTCAAATAGCTAACTACCATAGATTCTTCAGAAATATGTGGTTACATAGAAATTAAGTGTCCTGGTAATGGTAATGGTAATTTTAGTTAACCTACTTACTAGAGCAACACAACGGGCTATATTAAGTGTCCTGGAGTATTACAGTACTACATAGTTGGAAATCTCACGACATCCAGAGAATTAAACCTCCTGGCCGGTAGGTTGCATGTTCGAATCCAACCAAAGACCATCAAGTACAAAGGGTACAAAGCATGGTGTGTAAGTTTAGAGAGTTTGGTGTCAGCTCAGGTGTGGCCTCATCATCTGAGCGTTGTTCACAATTACGTATTGTTGTTCTCGTATCTTTCCCTTCGTGCTTGATCCGTCGTCAATAGCCCGACGTATTGCTCCAGTACTACGTTAATTAAAATACTTAATTACCTGCTATCTATTCACTTACTGCTTCTACCAGGCAGTTAGGTGGTTGCTTCTACCAGGTACCTCGTATTAGCAAAACTGATGAGATTTACAAGATGTCTAGTCATTAGAAGACTGACCAGATAATGATCTGTGGTCCGTATTAAAAAATTGTTGAAACCACTTGGATTGTTAATATCATATATGTCAAGGTTACATTTTTTAATATTAAGGCAGTTTTATTATTTCGAGACTCATTTTCTAGCTTTGATAGGTAGTCTATCTGATTTAAAACAATCCTTTTTCTTCCAGGTTAAACAAAAATGGAATATTAAACCCCTGCTTTTTGAAACAAGCATTCTGATTTTCCCTTTGGGAAAAAGTAAGTATTTTATTAGTTTCTTATTACTGGAAGAAATCCTATGTGACAATAGTTATTTGAGTTTTTTAAAAGTCAAATAAATTGATCCAAGTAAATTAGATCCTGCGAGGAAACCTTTTAGTTTCGTAAAATGAAATTTTATTTCAATCATCGTTGGACAAATTCCTTTGATGCAAATTGGATTTTATTGTTCTTCCAATTTTTTCTCATCATAAATATATCCTCCAATGGCTTTATTTCCATCCCTGCAATTAACATGACTGAAAAAGTTATTGTACAGCAGTTTGGAGTTTAAAACCTTTTATGTGAAATTGAAAGTTTTTGAAGTTGAATTTTTTTTTTAATTTTTCTTAAGTACTTCCGTATTGCTCATTTGATCCAAAAAAATTTTAAATCCTCAAATAATTAAAATGGAGTGTATTGATCTTTAAACCACGACTGAGCGCTGTGGTACTTGAAGAGGGATATTTATGTGCTTGAGAAGATAAAACCAGTGTTTGAGTCATTTCGGTTTAGAATAACACATTTGTAATAACAGTAATTAGCCATTAATGTAAACTTAAGTAACGTTATCAAATAAATTTAAAGTAACTGATGTTTCGGAAGTAATTTATCAAGTTACAATTGCTTTACAAGAAAATGTAACTGTTGAATTGATTAATTTGCATTGTGTGTATAGTTTGTTTAAATATTATGCTATTGCTTAAATAAGACTAAGATGTCCTATCATTAAAATATGAAATTAGCGTTAATTTTATGAAACACGAGTTAGAAAAATTTCGCTAATTTCTCCTTTACCTTCGAGTAATATATCATTTCTTATGCATAGTTAACTTATGAATAATAATTAAATTGTAACTAATAAACACTTCAATTGTAACTAATAAACACTTCAATTGTAACTAATAAACACTTCAATTGTAACTAATAAACACTTCAATTGTAACTAATAAACACTTCAATACGAACTAAATGAAACTGCCTTATGCTATTATTAAATCTTAAATTTAAATAGGATTTTAATCATGGAATATATATATATCCTCAGTGTAAAAAAAAAAAAAAGTACAATAATTCTACTTCAGAAAAACAATATTTATAGCAGTCATTTTAAATTATCATCAATAGTCTATCCATAAACTGAGTTGTCTTCGAAACAAATAAAATTAATTCAGAAAACCGTGATATGGTTATGTAAATTTTTACAAGTGCTAAATATTAAATTTTTTGGCTAGTATAAATAAAGTAAAATGTTTTACTAATAAAGGGTTAGTATGAAGTAAAAATGTTTATCTATCTTTCACTTACTATTTTATTGTAATTAGGCGATTATAATATAGTAAACGTCCAATTGCTTTTAACAATATATATCGTCCATCACAATCTGACCAACATATTGATTGAAGATGTGTCATACATTTTATAAGGCTTTCGACGATGTCTTGATCAAGAAAGAACATACGATTTGATAAGATTCCCCATTTTTCTTCATTTGGACTATGCCATAACCACGTTATTTTGCCTGACAATTTTATCACGAAGATGCTCCAATACGACACAGATCTGGAGACCGCGAGGGCCAAAAATGAACCTGCACAGATTGTGGACACTGTATATTACAGAACGTTGCGTTAATCTCTTTGATCTCCTTGAAAATGAATGTTTTGTAGGCATTTCAACTAGCAAGACTGTTGGCAACACCTCTACAAAGTATCAGTACATCCTTAGGGTTCCTCATATGTGAAGTAGAGGTGTCCGGCTATTGCTTCTAATAACACGCCAAAACATAATATCTTGATGACAAGATATATTATCATTTGTAAAATTGTTCACATCTTGATTACAAGATATCTTATCATTTGTAAAATTGTTCACATCTTGATTACAAGATTTCTTATCATTTGTAAAATTGTTCACATCTTGATTACAAGATATCTTATCATTTGTAAAATTGTTCACATCTTGATGGACGAGATATCTCGTCCAAACCAGAACAGTTAAAGATATTTTCATTCGGTGTACATTCAAGACGATTTAACTGTATTTTGTGTATGTGGCGCGTATTTAAACGCTGTCTTCACAGTCAATTCTTCGCCCTTTTACCATTTAATCTTCGACATCTTTGTTACGTATCTTCAATCAGTTAAAAAAAATATTACTTCAACTATATGTCTTGCAATTTGAATACATCACTGTCACTCAGTGTATGAAGGTAATCTCGCATTTTTCAAATTAGGAGTAGGAAAGTTGACGGGTGAAGTTTATAAAATCGTAGAATCCCAGCGAGTCAAAACTGATACTACGAAACTAATTTTGACCAACTTCACATACACATTAGGAAGACACAAATGTTGATTGAGTGCTACTCTATGTATATTTAAGGTCACGTTGGGCATCATAAACTGGATTCTACATTAAAGGATTTGACATTTGCAATAATAGGATTAAAACTGTGTCTGGTACTTAGAAATAATTGTATAAATGCATCCGTATGGCTGCAATAGGAGATACATTTTCAGTGAAGCATACAAACCAGACGCATAATGTAGATTTTATTTGTTTCCCAAATACACTCTTATGATACATATCGAGTTTAAAATGTAGTTGATAGTTAATTTGGTAGAATTTACGCTTAACCTAATGGACATTGACCAATGGGCTATCATATGTAAATTCGGAGTACATTTTTTGAAATCATAACGAACATAAAGAAGAAAAATGTGACTTTATTACACAGAAAGAAAAAGTAGGCTCAATCGAAAAGACTATACAGCATCTCGTCTTCTTTTACTGCAATATAGTTATGTTCTCATTCAATTACAATCGAGGCCTAGGCTTTGACAAATGCTCTATTATGATACATATCGGGGTTAACATAAAATCTTGTTTATCTCTTATTTGGTGATGTATGTTTATCAAATTGGCATTGACCTATAAACTATCATATGTAAATTAAGAATACTTTTTTAAAAATTTCAAATGACGATGTAATTCAGAAGGAAAAATATGACTATATTCTTCGGAAAGAAAAGGTAGCTTCAATTGATTAGACAGTAAAGCCTCTTGTCCTTTCTTTTACTGCAATAACGTTATTTAAAAGGTTGCACATTAAGATTTACCTCCGCATCCAATTACAATCAAGTCTAGGGTTTCCCAAATGCTCTCTTATGATACATATCATGGTTACCATAAAATGTAGTTTACCTCCGATTTTTGATGTTCGTTTATCAAATTGGCATTGACCTATAAGCTATCATATGTAAATTCAGAATACATTTTTTGAAATTTCAAAAGGCGACGTAATTTAGAAGGGAAAATGTGACTATATTCTTCGGAAAGAAAAAGTAGCTTCAATTGATGAGACAGTAAAGCATCTTGTCCTTTCTTTTACTGCAAAAACGTTATTTAAAAGGTTGCACAATAGGCGCCTAATCCCCATTCAATTACAATCGAAGGCTAGGATTTCCTAAATGCTCTCTTATGATACATATCATGGTTACCATAGAATGTAGCTTACCTCCGATTTTTGATGTTCGTTTATCAAATTTACACATTGACCTACAAACTATCATATGTAAATTGGGAATACCTACTTTGTGGAATTTGTATTGGCGACGTGCTGACAGGCCAAGTGATGTTACGTCCGGAATACGCAGAGGAAGTACGTTCCATCACTAAAAAAGTTCAACTATATTTACTTTGACAGAGAAACCTATCAGAATTATTTAATGTGAAGGTAAGTAAAACCAATACTACACTAAACTGAAAATATGTGGCACTTATATGGTGGATATAACTATACTTAATCGTTTCTTGGATGTGGGACACCAGACACCTCACTGCTCCTCAACGAGTTAAGTGTGACACAGCGAAAGATTTGTTCGTATACCCGATTGTAATTAGGAAGGAAAAATGTGACTTAATTCCGAGGAAAAGAAAAAGTTGCCTCAATCGAAGAGACAGAGCAACTCGTTTTCTTTTACTGCAACAGCGTTGTCTGGAAGATTCTGCAGTAGGTGACCTCCTCCACATTCAATTGCAATTGAAGCCTAGGGTTTCTTTGTTTTTGAAATCAACTTCTCGTCACAATGTCAGAACACGTGGAAATTAATTAGCTCCACGGGGAAATTCGCTTCCAGGCGTTTTGTTTTTCATTCCTGCTCCGGAAGTAAATCTTCTCGACATTATTCTACAAAAAGAGGGACTCTTCTTTGTTTCGCCAAGTAAAATACTGAGCATTAGCGAGGCAGTTACCCCCTTTATAAACGCATCGGAAATAAACTCAAAACGGAATTTGTTTTTGCAAAAGTAAGATGGTTTTCCTGTTTTTGGTTCACCGCGTCGTGCGTGCGTACAATACCTAGGAATAAATGAACCATATATGTTCTGTTAGGGCAAACTATTTCAATGGAATGCCACGATAATGCATACATATTCACCACACTAACCCCACAATAATGGACAGGACGCCAGCATATTTCCTTAAAATCCAACTACTTTTTGGGGGGTGTTTTTCGTGGTATGGCCAGGGACCTTTTCCTGATGTTCCTTGTAAATTGAACACCGACACCTTCCTGAACATTTTGGACAATCAGGTGCTTCCCACTCTCTGGCAATTTTATGGAATGGACGAATGTTACTTCCAGTACGACAGCTCTCATGTTGAAGTCTATGTCAAACAGTGGTATCAAGAAATGGATGCAAAACGTCTTCCCTGGCTTACTCACAGAAATCCCATAGAATACTTGTTGAACGAGTTAGATCGACGCCAGGGAACTACGTCCGAAATCTACAGCTGAGCTGGCGACATTCTTGCAGTAGGAATGGACACAAATACCCATAGCTGTGTATCAAAACCTTGTTGAAAGTATGCCCAGAAGGGTTTCTAGTGTAATTGCAGCACGTGGGGGACCATACCCCTATTAGGGCATGTATTATTTCCCTTATACCATCACATCTTGCTGTCCGGTCCATTATTGTATGGCAGTGTATCTGCATATAAATACCCAGAAAATGGGTATTGTCATACTTATTGGTTACGAAAGGAATACATTATTTAAAGCAACGGAAATATTGGGATGAAAGAGACTATAAGTAGTTCATAAAAACGCTCGTGTTCTCTACTGGGTTTACTATAAAACTTTGAAGATATCTTAGGCTCTAACTATGTAAGAAACAACTTTTTTTTCTCAAACGGATTACACGTCTTATTTTTAGTGCTTTCAAAGTTTAGAATTTCTTTAATACAACGGTTTGCAATGGAAGGGTTACATTCACATGAAAGTGTCCGTGTGGAGAGGAATTGTTCTAAACACCCATTTATTGTACTATAACTATCACTATTTGAACTACAAATTGCTGTCAACTAAATTTCACAAAATAATTTCACCTCTATAACGGAAGGGATCCGGTAAACGAGTGATGAGATACAGAAATATATTCCGTCAAAAAATAGTAGTTATTCTGGACAACACATAATTTTCTTACAAGCCTTACTATCTTAATTGCACATTTCGGAAAAATAAATTTTTTTTAAATAATTTCAAAGCCCGTTATGTTGCTTTGGTAATTAAAGTAACTACCTTTTAATAATTTTACCTTTTCATAACTGAAGGATTTTTGACAGTGTAGTGAGAAGCTACAGAAAGATAGTCCAGAATAAAAATTTATAATCAAAATATTCAAGGGAAATCCAAATTATTTCGGATTGCTAGAATGTGTGTGCAATACTTGTTTACGTTTAAGCTTAAGGTTAAGACAACATATTCTCTTGGATATTGAATCAACAATTATAATTGTGGAATATTTGAAAACTTGAAAATAGCTGTCGGTGAAAGTCTGAAGAGTGGCTATTTACCAGATAACCATCAATTTACTACCACAATATTTGACTTATTAATGCAATATCTGACTAAAATTGTCGATTGTATAACATTTATATTTTTTATTTAAAATTTGAGCGCAATTTATAATTTTACTAAGAACTATACAGTTTAGTCTACTTTATACAATTTGTTGTTGCTGGTGTACTTGTAATCCAAATTTAGGACTTATTTAAATTACACTAACTAAGAATATACAATAATTTTAATCACAACCATCTAAGAAAAAGCTCGTTGTTTGATTTGGTCAATTAATAATAAAATTATTAGGGTCCATGCAACATTCAGCCTAAAAGTATATAACCCAAACGGGTAAAAAATATTTAATTTGAAATGCAAAGTACATATTCTGTCTTTAAGATTTAAGCAATTTGATAACAAACCAAGGCAAAACATATGTCACATAAACTTGAAATATCTTGTAACATGAACATTTGTATCGGAAGAATTAGGTGAATTTTGTATTGTGTGATAAATATTTGATTTCACTTAACGTAGCGATTCAACATCTCATAAATAAATTTTTGCTGAGGAACTGTACTAAGCGATGTTATAAAAGAAGCTTCTAATATAAAAATGCATCCTTTCTGAGTGTATAGTTTTATTTATTTTACTGAGAAATATTCAGAAAATTAGATAAAGAAAGCAACGTAAATATTTGTTATTCCAATGTGAGCTTACTGAAAACAAATAACAGAAACATAATAAAATATGCAAAAAAGAATATCCGATAGGGAAAAGCCGAAAATTTCATTTCACTGAAATTCGCCAGCAAAAATTCTCATTACTGGAAGTATTTACCTTATAATTCCATGGAAAAAGTATATTGATTGCTATTCTAGTATTGAGATACTCTGAAATAAAAACTAATCAGGAAGGAGTTTTAAAAACCATTTAAATCTGCAGCAATTATTTTTAACAACTCCCCGCAATTATTTGTAATTGTTTTATGCAAAAAGAAGGTGCATCCCGAACTATTTATTAAGGAACTATATAAAAGCAAACACACAACTTAGGTTTAAAATTTCCGAATTTCCCACATTTGACCGTAAACAATTGGGGTTTATATTTTCTCTTTGTTAGCGACATATACATTTCATGGAGCGAGTCTTTTGACTGATGATCATGCTTTCTCCTTGTTTACACCATTTAAATGATTCATCAGACATCTATCCGATTTAAGTTAGCGGATGCATAATGTAACAAATACTTCTGAACAATAAGCCCACTGAGCTTTTCGAGATCCCTAATTAGTTTATCGGGTAAAATAAACATTAATTTTAAAATGGATGATGAGGATCATTCCTTTTATTCCGTACACAATCCAGCATTTCAACGAGTGTGAGGGAATATATCGTTTCCGATGATAAAGTTGTAACTTCATTAATCAAATTACAATGCATCGATAATTATATTGACTTTATTTTCTTATCGTGCAATGCTTTTTCTTTGGACGTTTTGTATACAAAATACAGCGTTATTACAACTGATTTAAGGAGTATAAAATTTCTCCAAGTATTACGTGAAAATAATATAATGTGTGCTAAATGAAAACTACTAGAAATTGTTGTAGTCATAACAATACAAATGTTCTATATGTGCTCCTCTAGTTACACGTCACACGTACAAGCTGTAGTCACGTCCGGTCTACCTAAGCTGTAGCATTTTTCAGTTAGTGGTTCTCAAAGCATCAGTAATGCGATGCTATTGTTTATGTAATGTTGCTGGCAACGTGGATGGCTAGATGCTTCGTGGATCTTGATTGACAAGATGTATAGCGTCATTTGAAAAAGCTGACTAGACCGTGATTTCTTGATCATAAAAAATTGGCAATATCTTGATGACGAGATATATGATCATTAGCAAATTCCGTTACTTCTTGATAAACGAGATATACCATCATAGCCACTTGGAAGGTTGAATAATCACCACCACACCTCACCAAATCCACTTATGCTCGACTTCAGAGTGCAAGTAAGAATCTCAGTGTGCCCATTAGGTGGATCCCATGAAGAAAATATAAATGTAGAGTCAGCTAAGATAGCATTTTTATGTGCCCAGGATCAAGTGACTAAAACTAGCAGTAACGTGATCATTATACGACATTTGTTTGCCGGGCGGAAACGATCATCCATCATCTGATTGGTCCACGGGACGACAGAAGACGCCCATCTATTGATTCATCATCTGTTTGGTCAGTGTGACATAGTACTAGACTTTGGTAATCCTACCATTTTTGTCGATTCTCTAAAAAATGCATATTCACACACCTACCCTTTCATAAAATGTTAAATCGCCAAACGAGGCGATACGATGCCAAATAGGCCAACCGCGTTCAACTTATCACAAGCAGCCACGTGAGTACTAGTCGATATGTTGGTCATACGTTTCCATCTCCTCTCAATAGCAATGCTCAATCTCTTTTCCCCTATAACCATATCATGAGTTTTAACACTCGAGCTATTGAACTAACGATGTTTCTGAGTCACACGATTTTTAGGCGGTTGGCAGATTTTTGATTTATCATGCTGCTGTTAAGGGAGAGCCTTTGATGCAGTTCACGGGTATGTTGATTTCAACCACAGCTGCCAATATGCGTATTGAATTTTCTAAACATCCGCAAGTCGGATGGAAATGGACAATGTATAGTGAAAGAGAGAATATTCTCTACTACTTTTAGTAATCTTGGCTATGCATCGTAAAACGTCCATAAAATATTCAGGTGTATTAATTCTAACTAAGTTCGATAAATATTCACTCATTTGATGATCTGATATCTAAGAGTGCTATAAATGGGGGATGAGACATTCGGGTTCTCACCACCTCATAGCCTTCTATATGGCCACACGAATATATCCATTCCGTAATCTGTAAACCTTGATCAATAAAATGTTCCTTAGCATTCTTTCAACCAATCCATCTGATTATTATCCATGAATTATTTAATCATCATATGAGTGTAAGGTATATAAGCAATACTGTACTAGAAATATGCCGCTCGAAGGATAGTTAGGTAGTTAATTAACGTCGCCCTGAAACAACACAGCGGACGATATTAGTAACGATCCGGGCTCAATCCCAAAGGTAAAGATCCAAGAAAAACACGACGTAATTTTGAACCGATGTCAGATGACGAGAAGAACATCTGAGGTAGTACCCCCACTATCCTAAATTACACACAACGTCAACGTAAGGACAGTTGAGGCCACGGCAGATTTATAGTGCACCAGCCCCAGTATACTCAACGGTTTATGTCTGAACCAAGTTTAGAACTATCAACCAATCAGTAACTAATCTATTGCTCTTCCAACTGGGCCTGACATCCGAGGAATTACATATTACACCTTGATGGATGATTCCGTGGTATTACGTCATCTTCACGTTGTTTCTATAAGCCAACAGCAATGCAATATGCATGAAAGAAAGTACGATAAAACAGTACGAATGGAAGAGGAATCACAACTTTTCTTTAAAGAGAATAACTAAGAATGTTCTATTTGCTGCAATAGAACAAGACATGATCCAAAGTCTATTTCCATCAATGTAAGTAGCGCATTTGTTGGGGCCAGTCAGCCTGTTTAAAACGATTTAAACAGACCTAAGTTAACAGTGTGGACTGTTCTGGCTTTACCAGAAAAGTGGCAACTACTCTAGGGATATTTTTTAAGTAATGGAGGTCAGTCTTTCCTGGCTCGCTCTGAAATCAAATAGATGGTGATTAATTTCAGTGGTCCCCATAAAGTACACCAGCGTCACCCAGCCTCTCTCTTGACCCTACCCAGACACCTAGAGAGGTAGTTGCTGATAAAGGAACTGGGGCTATTGGTGGTTTAAAATTTAATTTAGATAATTTATCAGCCATTTTTACATCAGAAAGATAAAAACACTAAAAATTGTTTTTGTATCGTCTTCATCCATAAAGTTTTTTAAAATATTTGTTTAACATAATGCACTTTAAGGAGTCAAATTTGAGATCAATTACTTAAATATGTACTTCTTTTGATTTGATAATCCTCCAAGTGGTTTCGAGCAGATATCTCGTCAGTAAAGATTTAGACTATTTTGTTAATTACGAGAGATATCGTCAGTAAAGATTTAGACAATTTTGCTAAAGACGGGACATCTTGTCAGTAAAGATTCATACAATTTTGTTAATGACGGGACATCTCGTTATCAGGATATTTCTCTTTTTTTATGAGGATGAGATCAAAATCTGGGTAGTTTTTTCTAAAGACAAGAAATTTATTCCATCGAGATCTTGTCACTATCGTTAATGACTTGATACCTCGTCAAGGTCCACCAGGAACGTTATTGTTTCTAATGTTAATGGAAACATATAGATACCTCAAAGTGATTAGTTACCGCGTTATTATTCCTGGCACAGTACAGAATAGGCAAATAATTTCCCCCGCCATGACTTTGTGTACTATTTAAATTCAGAATTGATCGGAGTTGAGTGAAGTTTTGAAAAACCGTTCGTCTATTGTAAACTTTCACTTCTTTTAATATCCGTTTCAGAAAGTCAGAGATTCAAGCACCGGAACTCCGGTCCCACGTCTTCTACATTTTGACGAACAGAAGTAAGATGGTATGTGAAGTTGTTGGCGTTCCGTCTCCCGAAAACGGTTTCAAACAACTTCACAAAAATTGAAACATACTTGAAAATATTTTTCTTATGTGAGAAAATATTGATTTTCTGCGCTCGGTCGTGATAAAGTGATCTGTCTGTCATTCTTCTAGGATTCTATTCAGTTATTTTGCTTTGTATGACTTCCAGTGGTGACATTTTAACCCTCCTGGTGACTGTCTAGAGGAGGTGTCCCAAAGTTAGCAAAACTGATCAGATCTTGATGGACGAGGTATCTCGTCCTTAGGAAACAAATTTGACCAGGTCTTGATCTCATGACCATAAGAAAATCGGCAATATCCTGATGATGATACATATCGTGACTGGTGAAATTAGTCAAGTCCTTATTCTGCGCTAGGTCATGATGAATTGATCTGTCTGTCATTCTTCTAGGATTCTATTAAGTTATTTTGCTTTGTATGACATCCAGTGGTGACATTTTGACCCTCCTGGTGACTGTCTAGAGGAGGTGTCCCAAAGTTAGCAAAACTGATCAGATCTTGATGGACGAGGTATCTCGTCCTTAGGAAACAAATTTGACCAGGTCTTGATCTCATTACCATAAGAAAATCGGCAATATCCTGATGATGATACATATCGTGACAAGTGAAATTAGTCAAGTCCTTATTCTGCGCTAGGTCATGATGAAGTGATCTGTCTGTCATTCTTCTAGGATTCTATTAAGTTATTTTGCTTTGTATGACATCCAGTGGTGACATTTTGACCCTCCTGGTGACTGTCTAGAGGAGGTGTCCCAAAGTTAGCAAAACTGATCAGATCTTGATGGACGAGGTATCTCGTCCTTAGGAAACAAATTTGACCAGGTCTTGATCTCATTACCATAAGAAAATCGGCAATATCCTGATGATGATACATATCGTGACAAGTGAAATTAGTCAAGTCCTTATTCTGCGCTAGGTCATGATGAAGTGATCTGTCTGTCATTCTTCTAGGATTCTATTAAGTTATTTTGCTTTGTATGACATCCAGTGGTGACATTTTGACCCTCTTGGTGACTGTCTAGAGGAGGTGTCCCAAAGTTAGCAAAACTGATCAGATCTTGATGGACGAGGTATCTCGTCCTTAGGAAACAAATTTGACCAGGTCTTGATCTCATTACCATAAGAAAATCGGCAATATCCTGATGATGATACATATCGTGACAAGTGAAATTAGTCAAGTCCTTATTCTGCGCTAGGTCATGATGAAGTGATCTGTCTGTCATTCTTCTAGGATTCTATTAAGTTATTTTGCTTTGTATGACATCCAGTGGTGACATTTTGACCCTCCTGGTGACTGTCTAGAGGAGGTGTCCCAAAGTTAGCAAAACTGATCAGATCTTGATGGACGAGGTATCTCGTCCTTAGGAAACAAATTTGACCAGGTCTTGATCTCATTACCATAAGAAAATCGGCAATATCCTGATGATGATACATATCGTGACTAGTGAAATTAGTCAAGTCTTTATTCACGATATATCACTTCGAAACTAGTTGGAGGGCTAACCCTGTTTTGGAGTACACATATGACAAAAATATAGTTACTTTCATAACCTTGAAAAGGTCAGAGTATATTTATTAATTCTTGATTCTTCACTTACTAAGTTATTCAGCTCATTTCATAAGTTAAGTTAAGCTATTCAGTTACTAAGTTTTAAAGTTTACGAACATTGTCAAAACCAATAAATTACCGACAAAAACTCTCGATATGGGTATTTAGTTCTACTTTTTTCTATAGCATACGGTACATACTGGGCGTGTTTTTAGATCTTGAATCCAGTGCTGGTGTCCCGTACTATAACATTAAAAAATGCATCAAAGTATTTTGTTTACCGCATAAAAATAGTTGGGTAGGTAGATATTTTAAATAAAGTTACACTAAAGTAACACAAAGGGCTATTGGCGACGATTCGGAATCAATCCCGAAGGGAAAGATCAAGATAAACATCACGGAATTTTGAACGACGGTCGGCTGACGAGGCGACACATGAGCTTACTGCATACAGAAGGACCAAACACTACAGCCTTGTAAGAATTTTAAAGTTTTACTTTAAGTGGGGTTTGAAAACAACGGACATTCTGAAACCCAGTAAATTACTGTCAAAATTTCCTAATATTAGCTTATATTTTTTCCTTATAGAGAGGCTTCAACTGATAGTTTTCGGACTAAAATCGGGTACTTGATCGTACTATATCTTTCAATGAAAACGTTTCGACATGACAGAAGAGTTGTAAAACTAAGCAGCAAGAGCTGAAAATAAAAGTAGCTTTTTTGTTTCAAATCAATTGTTATTCTATGTTACAAATAGTTGAATATAGCTTAAAAGAACTTGACGATTTATAGATATGTTTAAAAATGTAAAGTGCTTCAGACCTTTCCTCGCTGCACAAAATGAAGCACAATTAACACTCAGAGATATATCACTTAAAACCGTGTACTTTAACGTACCTCGAAGGCCATGCATCAACAGTGAAATACTTATAAACATCTTTGGTTTATCGAAAGATGATCATAGTGATAAATAAAACCTTATGATCTTCGCTGAAACGTAATGAGCTTAAGCAATATGATATGGAAATCTAAATTTGGAATTGATCTGGAGATGTTAAAAATAAAAGCTACTTATCATTTTAAACCAATTGATATTTTGTTACGAATGAGTTTAATCGTGTTAAAAATAACATGGGGAGAGATAGTGATATATTTAAAGTGTCATGTGTTTCAGACCTTTCTATTGTACAAAGTAACGCACGATTAACTTTCAGAGCCGCTTAACCTACGACCCATGTGCTTAAACTTACCTCAAAGGACGTGTATTACAATGAAATATTTATAAACATCTATAACTTATCGAAAGATGATCATTGAGAGGCAAACCAAACCTTATGATATTCGCTAAAAAGTAACGAGTCTAAAGCTTTGGTTTCCTAAGAAAGTGGAGCCGTTATCTAACAGCCGTGATACGTCATGATGCCGCGGGCATAACTAGACGGCCGTCTAAACAAAAATCCAAGGTGTCAACTTAGGCGGACAGAATACGTTGGAGAATGGGCAACACATACGGCTGTCGTGGTTTATTTTATTCGAGAAACAAAACAAAGTGGTTTTTTATTCTCTAGTTCAAAGTTCCTAACTTCGGGATCGTTGAAGGTAGAGTGAAAATTTCAACAGATTTCAAATCAGCGTAAATTTCTACGCCAGATCGATATCAAAAACAGTTTTGTTATTCAATTATTTACCATTTGATTATTTAATTATGTATTAAATAATTAACTATTTATTCAAAGAAAATCACATTTAAGGTATCGATATGGTGTCAAATTTTCCGCAGATTTCGAATCCGTTGAAATTTTGATTCTGTGTTTAACGATCCCGATTTTACAAAAACGAATTATTCAATGGCAGTCAAAAATGTTTATTTATATTGCTCCTCTTGGCTGGAATCGCTTGGAGCAGGAAATGAAATCTGGCCGCTACAAGAGAAAAAACGTTCTCCAACTGTTTGAGACCGCTATGACGACAGTCATGGAAATGGCGGCTCCGATCATTTTCGTTACGCTCACAAACAACGCTCTCTAGGAAACCAACACCATGTGTTAGTATAAACAACGTTTTAGTGACGTCACCCACCGATACATCACGGCCGCTAGATCACGGCTACGCTTTCTTAGGAAACCGAAGCTTAAGCAATATATTACATGGAGCTCTGTTGGTAAAGTTGATCTGAGGATGTTAAAAATAAAAGTAACTTTTATTTTTAATCGATTGATATTTTGTTACGAATGAGTTGATGGTAATGGTAATTTTTAGTTAACGTCGTACTAGAGCAACACAACGGGCTATTGACGACGGTCCGGAATCAATCCCTTAAGGAAAAGATTCGAGGACAACACTTCGTAATTTTGAACCACGGTCAGATGACGAAGCAACACCTGAGCTGGCACCCCACTCTCCAAACTTCCACGCCAACCCAACGTGAGGACTTTCGGCCACGACAGATTTAAGGTGCACCAGCCGCCTATACATCATACGTTTTACAAACATCCATGCCCGGACCCGGATTCGAACCAGGAACCTTCCGATCTAGAGGCTAACACCTTAACCACTATACCGGTTGGTCGGCACGAATGAGTTGAATCGTGTTAAAAAGAACATGGAGACACAGTTCCGAAATTGATATATTTAAAGTCCAAGTTGTTTCAAACCTTCCCACTGCACCAAGTGACGCACGATTAACTCTCTCGGAGTTGCGTCACTTACGAAAGTGTGCTTAAACTTACCTGGAAGGCCATGCATCAACTACGAAATACTTATAAACATCTGTTGGGAAGTAATCATGGCAAGCGATGTGTGACATGCACACCAGAATGGTAAAACAGAGCAGTCTCAAATGAGGAAAGCTGACCCAGAGGAGCTCCAAGGACTCATAACCTAGTCTTAACGAATGCACTCTCAGCGCTTTTAATATAGGACCGCGAAGATATTACGCAGTACATAGGCCGTGTTGTACCGAATTTCGGAAGTTCAATATAGGGCCATAATAGAAAACGGGTGACCTTCTCTAATAGTTAACTACTCCCGGACTCAATTACAACGGCCGATTTAACGAAGCACCCGCATTTTAATCTTCGAATTAAAATTTCCATAATGTAGCTAAGTACCCTCTTGAATGGTGGGTAATGAACTAATTACTCTAGAGTTCGATAGGATGTTTGCTCTGAAAGCAGTCCCCCTAACATAACATTCATCCCTGTAATTACGCAACGAATCTAGTTCGTTAATTTGCTTCTAATCATCCACGGGACAGAATTGATTTCCTCCTCTGGTGATATTAGGGGGTCAAAATTCTAATATGGAAACATCTTAGGAAATCGAATGTTTTCGAAATCCGTGTAATTTGTATAGTGGGAGGGGGTGCTGTCAAAATGTTGTCCAATGTACGGGGGCTAAATGAATAACATCCTGCCCAGTATATGAGTAATTTGGTAAAGTTTTACGTTAATAATTTATTTCCCGAACGGATTACATATTGTGGAGTTTTAAAATGGCGTGCGGACTTTGGGAAATAGCAGACCGGCTTAAATACACTAGATAGGGGTTTTAATTAACGTCGCACTGGTTCGACACAGGATGCTATTGGCTGATATTCATGCTTTTCCCCACAGCCACGTGACATCTTCAAACCGAGCGACCGGAAGAAATTGCATGAAGCTGGCGCGCATGCTATGTCTATTTCATTAGAAGATCGCTGGCAGTACATAAACTAGCATGATGGATATCCTTGGAGATATTTCTGTTAAATGGCGCATACGGCGAGTGAGTTTTCGACAGGTAATTGCGTATTATGATTATTGGTGGTCTGAAAATATCTTCAAGCCGAGCGATCAGAAGAATAAGAATGAATCTGGCACGCATGTGCTCTGTCTATTTCATTAGAAGATCACTGGCAGTACATAAACTCGCATGATGGATACCCTTGGATATGCTTCTGTTAAATGGCGCATACGGCAGGTTAGTTTTCGACAGGTAATTGCGTATTATGATTATTGGTGGTCTGAAAATATCTTCAAGCCAAGCGATCAGAAGAATAAGAATGAAGCTGGCACACATGTGTGCTGTGTCTATTTCATTAGAAGATCGCTGGCAGTACATAAACTCGCATTATGGATACCCTTGGATATGCTTCTGTTAAATGGCGCATACGGCGGGTTAGTTTTAGATAAGTAATTGCGTATTATGATTATTGTGTGGTCTGATTCTAACCACACTGCATATCTCCTGAATATATTGGTGGCTGAGCTAGTCCGGTTGGAAGAGTAACAGATTAGCAACCGTAAGGTTGCGTGTTTGAATCCGACCAAATACCGCTGTGAACAGAGGCTGGTGAACGTTAGATCTAACACGGCCTCCAATGTCCTCACGTTGACGTGGTGTGGAAGTTTGGAGGGGTGGGGTGCTGGCTCAGGTATGACCTCGTCATCTGACCATGTTTCAAATGTATGAGGTATTTTCCTGCAGTGCGACGTTAATTTAAAGATACCAAATACCTGAATTTATTGCTCTATCATTTGTTAAAATCTCTGTCCACGACGAGAGTTCCTGACGCTGCCTATGGGTGGTTGTGGTCAGTAACCACAAACACCCATATATATTTTACATATATTTGAAAACGGATGGCTCCGGTAAAATAGCTGTTGTTCTTGGTTAGGGTCAGGTAGTGTCTGCAAAGAACCGTAAGCGCAAAATTTATAAGATAAATTAATTGAATTGCACCGATATGAGTTGCACATACCAGATATGGCTCTCTGGACGTATTTCACCTGCCTGCAGTGTAGATACGGCCCTCTGAACATATTTATCCAGTCCGTAGACGGTATTTTATTCTCCGACTAGGTATGACCCTTTGTACAGATTTACTCGACCTGCAAACCAAATACGATCCTCCAAACTGATTTAATCGGACCCCAGATCAAATGCGACACTCCCAACAGAATTAACCAGCCCGAAGAGTAAATAAGTTATCATGGAACAATTTATCAACACGATATGGCCCTCTGGAACTGTGTACTAGTCCTGTGGACATGATACGGTCCTCCGTACAGTTTAATCCAGCCCACAAACCAGATGTGGTCCTTTGGACATATTTACCCTGATGACAGACGTTACGTTCATCAGGGCAGATTTAACAGGCCCTTAGAGAATGTTTGGCATTGCGGGAAAGTTTATCCGGTCAGAAGACGACCATATACAGCTCTCAGGACAGATTTGCTAGACCTACAGACATAATATAGCCCTGTGGACAGGCTTAATCCAAGGTGTACTCCACATCAATAGGACATTTGAGGAGGTTGAAACTACGATGATCTATACTATCATTATTCAAAAAATAGATTGTGTTTGAGGTTTTTGATACGTTTCAGCTATAGAGAGGATACTCATTCATAAAAAATTCAATAATTTTTAAAAAAGAAGTAAAGCGTAGCGTTACCTTGGAAGTAGAGACGGTTGAGATTTACACGTAAGCAAATTTTCATATTGTCTTGTTTTATTTTGTTTTTGGCAATTGCCGGCGGTGAAATGAGATAGTTTAGTAGCTGATATTTGAGATGTTTTTTCGACAAACAGTTCCATTGCTAACGATTACTCATTGTAGTATCATCATTGTTCATGCAGCTCAGATTTTTCCAAGTTTTCTTTTTCAATACATGTCGCCAAGTGGAAATAAAATTATCTAGAATATCTGTGATATCAACGAAAGATAATGAAATAATGACGAGAGGAGAGTTTTTTGAATGGTTAATATGTCACTTCGTCACCCCTTTCAATCTTAATTAAAATTATCTTCAGAGATAAAACTTAATAATTAGAAAGCTTATCTGCTATGTTCGAAGATTTTTAAAAGAGTATTTTCGAAAAACAAGCAAACTGTCTCGAAACAAGAGACATCGTGTAGAGGACTCAGAATTTTTTCTGAGCTTAATTTACCTTGTATCGTTATCTCTCTTTTATAAATTATTGGGTAAAGTTCAGTCTTTATCATGTATTTTTTCGATTCTCCAAAAGAATAGACAAGCAATGCAGAACAAAAATGTTAAAAATGGACTTGACGATTTTGCTTATAAAAAATCGGAACAAAAAAGATATATCTCAAGCCACAATGCATGTCCGAAATTTGCCCATGCTTAAGCGTGAACAATTTCAACGACCTTTTTTCAAACTCGGTGAGTGTATCGATTTCATAATTAACTTCGAAATGTTGACAGAACGCAATGTTTGAATTTAAATATACGGAGTCTCTTAACTATATTACATTGGTCACTTTAAGGGTAATGTGTCCTCTAAATGCTATTTTGTTGTTGTTGTTGTTTCTTATGCCTACACTGGCAGACCAAAGGAGTGCCAGGCCCGTCGAAGACGGGGCAAGAGGCGAGGGGGGTGCGGCTTCCATGAGAGTGAACCCCATTGGGAGGAAGTCCGAGTTAGCTCGAATTTTTAGCCAACAGATGGCAGCACATCGACACGTCTCGTTTTTACGGAGAGGTCACATTTTCACGACATTCAATCATACACACGGTTGTAATTTTGATTCAAACCAGAGACCAACTAATCCCTGGTTTGGCACCCCCCAGAGGTATTGATTTATTATGGGAACATGGAGGATTTTTACCACGACAGATTTTTCGTGCACCACTCACCTTTAGCGTACACGGGAGTTTTCTGTCAGCTGGGCTCGAACTCATGATCAGTCAGTCACGAGCTCGATGCCCTACCGACCAGGCCACCCGGCCCTCAAAATATTATACTATGCCATATTTTACATACATGCATCTATTATGACTCGCAATATTAACCCTCCAAGTGGCATCGACAACATATATCGTCAATCAAGAGCTGACCAATTTTGCTGATGACGAAATGTCTCGTCACCAAGATATTGTAGATTTTTTATATCCAGATCAAGATATGGTCAGTGTTTCTAAGGACGAGATATATCTAAGATAACTCCGAACAAAATAAGATCCGGGGTAAGTCCATCAATATCTGCTCAGTATTGTTGATGATTAGATTCCTCATCGAGACCACCACAGTGAGGATTAACCAACGCATTTTTTTCTGATCCCAATAAAAACAGTCAATTACACTTACGGTGCAGGCCTGAAGAAAATACAGAGAAAAAATAACCTTGAAAAGTCAACTTCTAGATTAGCAGTAGACTCGTCAAGGGGAAATAGTTTACATACTTAACCTTTACTCTACGGCATATAGAGAATTGTTACCACTAAAATTTCGTTTACACCATCGGCATGGTATAGATTTGTGTGCGGTGGATGGTATCCGCCTTTTAAGAGACTGCTGGTATTAATCACCATTCAATCACCATGTCAGCGACCGAACATCTAGAGGATCCCTCCTTTTGTTCGGTACCCTAACCCTTCGACCGTGAGGTGGAAACGCTTTGGGGCTATGGCAGAAAGTAGCTTCGGTGATATCTCTAGCGCCAACCAATACGCCAGACAATACTATGAAAGGAAAGCGTTAGTCTTAAATGCCACTCAAGGCTCTATCGCTCAAGTTATGTAATTAGGTAAGGGGTGGTCGGACATGCAGGCGAAAGAGACGTTCCTGGAGACGATTGAATAAATCTAAGTGTCATAGAGTAAAGGTTAAATTATGTATGACAAGAACCAGGTCATTATTTTCTAGTTATTTTCAACCACTGCTACCGCTTCCAGCACCGTACATGAACTCAGGACCAAAATCCGGGGTAAGGATGCAGACTGTTGGAATGTATCTTTTAGATTCAATCTGCCTTCAACCAGTATTTCGAATGCCAAAGCATCAGAACCCGGTAAAATTAAATTGTTGTAAACATACCAGCGTATTTGTTATTCATATGTTGCATTTAAAAAAACACTGGCGAAGAGTTACAAATATGTAGTGAAGTGATCTGGATGTGGGAAAATGATGCACAAGGTTAACCGAGAGTTACCGAAACTCATGATTAAAAACAAAAACAAAGAAAGAACATAAATGAACATTAAAAAAAGTATTTGAACTGAAATGGTGGCACTGCACTGGGTGCAATGATATTAACCTTTAGTATGCGGCAAAATGACTTTTGTTACCTCTAAAATATCGCTTACACCAGCGGCATGGTAGCGGTGGTTGTTATCCCCCCTTTAAGTGATCGCTGGCATCGATCACCATTTACGAGCTGTCAGCGACTGGCCTTCTAGAAGATCCCTTCTTTTGTTATTTGGCTTCCTACCCTGCCGACCGTGAGGTGTGAACACTTTGAGGACAGCAGAAAGTCGTCAGGTGATATCTCTTCTCACGCCAAATGATACTATGATAGGAAATCGCCTGTCGTAAATGCCAATCACGGCCCTATCGCTCAAGTTAGGTAATTAGCTATGGGGGCTCGGATAATCAGGAGAAAAGCCGTTCTGTGAGACGATTGAAAAAATCTAAGCGCCGCAGAGTAAAGGTTAAAAGTAACTATGGAACTTAAAAAAAAGAGAGGAGGAGGTTCTTTGTAGGCTATATGACCTCAAACATTGATTCAGGCTTTGCATCGCGTTTGTATACAGAGAATGAGGCTGTGAATAGCTTCCTATGCTAGAGCCTCTGACTTCACGATTATAAAATCTGCATTTGCACCAGCTTCCTACTGAATAACCTCGCTTATACAAATCGCAACGTATTGAACTAGCATATTGCTCCTCTTCATGATTGGTACAGAGGCAACATTAGAGTTTAATGGAGAAAGAAATGAACAGACCGTCCTAACACGATTCAACATTGGCCATATTTGGTCACTCTCCTATGTCAGGGGGATGGAAGGCATTCGCTTTGAGCTCTAAATATGAGCAAGAACCTGCTTCACCCGAGTATATTCTGATTTGCTTGGGGCTCAGTCGTGATGATCTTGAGAAGGCTCCTGCCTTGGTGATGGACTTCCTGAGGGTGAATGATTTAGTGCACCTGGTCTAGTATATTCTAGATTGGTGGAATACGTAACAACGACAACAACAACAACATACAAATCGCCGCGGGGTCGTTCACTTACTTTTGAGGTTTTAACCTTTAAACATAATGATGCTCCGTTAGTTTTGCACGTCAGTGTGTTATCCAAAAGTATTTCCTATATTTAAAACTGCTGAACATTGCCGCCGTTTAGTCTTTAAATAAGTCATCTGCTTTAAATAGGTTATCTGACAAAAAATAGTTAATTATCCAGATAGAAGGCAGTTGCTACTAAATTCGTTAAATTGCAATTCTTCAGTCTCATAATATAATTTATAACTTTCCATTCATGATACAAGAGGCATTAAAAGGCAGTGGTGATATTATACAGATACTTATTTGCTTAATCTCCATACATTTTTGAATATGTTAAGTACTTGTTTATTTTACACTTCGGCTCATTCCATGAACTTCAAGGATTTCGATAGTCAATTAAAATATTTCACTTCGCAAATTTTTCTTCCTTATACAATAAGGAAGGAGATATAAGCACAAATATTTTCTGAGTTTTATCTCGATTTATTTGCACGTAGATATCAAAATAATGTATCAAATCAAAATAATGCTGTAGTGAAATTTTTAAAAAATATGTAAAATATTTTCATTAATAAACAGAGAAGGCCTGTTTTTCTAAAAACGAAACTGATGAAGCAGTCTTGTAAAATTTTAAATAATTAATCAGTAGTAACTAAGTAAAAATCTCATCTGTATCATACATTTTCTGTAATGTATATAAAGTAGTAACAAGGCACTCTTAATTTATTTAAAGTAGTAACAAGGCACTCTTAATGTATTTAAAGTAGTACCACATTGGTACTTAATGTACTTAAAGTAGTACCTCATTGGCACTTAATGTATTAAAAGTTGTACCGCACTTAATACGAGTTCATTAAAGGTGCATGACAATGTGGTACTACTTTGAGAACATTAACTGCCCTTGTATTACTATTTTAAATACATTCCGTGCCTATGTGGTACAACTTTTAATACATTAAGTGCGGTACAACGTTTAATACATTAAGTGCGGTACAACTTTTAATGCATTAAGTTCGGTACAACTTTTAATACATTAAAGAGTTTGCCAATGTGGATATTTACCAGTATTGCATTTGATCAGAAATTGAATAGTAATGCAGAAGAGATAATCATGGAATATTAAGCTCCCCCCCTCCTCCCCCCAATTATATCTTGCACTATTCCAATTTCCCAAACTATTCACAAAATATACCAACTAAAATAACAGTAACTCGCTCTTCATATTTCATGGAACATTGAAATAAGAATGCAGTGTTTCGCGATATTTCTATGCATTCCTTTAACCTGTGCACTTTGCAATCATAGAAAAAATTATTCGATACAGGGATTAGATTAGACTGAATAATTTATTATTCATTCATTTAGACTCAATATTTGATTTTATCAATTTCTGAAGAGAATGTATGTATATTTTAAATCACGACATATACAGACATGTAGTGATATAATTTTTACATATTAAAATCATTCTTAATATAAGTTGCTAATAGACCGTAATGCTGCTTCAGTGTGACGTTGATTAAACTACCTACCTACCCTTTTAATATTTGATTAAAAATATTTCTCCTAACTGCTTGGATCAAACTGATCTTTAATCTAAACTGCAATTAGAGTTCAGCAGATGAGGAATTATTTTCATAATTTCTATTTTTTTTAATGCGGCAAACTTCCCAGCTATCGAATTGCAATCTAAGTAGATGTTTCATTATCACATTAATACCGTGAATTAAAGTGGTATTCCCTTAGCAGATATTTATTAGCCCATCCTACAATCATTAAAGCTTACAATATATATTTTCTAGACATACATGTAGTGATACATTTTAATTTTCGCGAGAGGTAAATGGGTAACATAAACACACATTTCTTAAAGTAAATAATCCTGTTTTATGTATCCCCTTAGGTGTGCATCAGTTCATTAGTGTAGGCATTAATATTCATTAAAATAATACAAGTTCCTTTGTGTAGACGTTTTAAAAAAACAGAAGGTGATGGCGTGGCGTTCATTTTAGCTTTCCGCTGGAACATTGGACAACTTTGTACAGAACCTACACAAGTCTTAATTTGTTTATGAAGCTTGTATAAGTATGCTGGTGTTAAACGTGATGTATTATTGAAAATATTGTTGCAATTCCAACTTTTTTGTAAGATATTGTACAAAAGCGGAATCTGATAACAACTCGATCGCTAAATTTAACGATTTTTAAACAATGTATTTGAACCAAAAAACATCGTACACAAATCTAAATTTATTGTTACTGATGAAATATGGTCACCATGATCTGTGGGTTTACCCACTGCACTACCAACTTACGAGTTGTAGATGGTGCCGGTTCCATACTTCACTAAGTAAAGTCTGACTTTGTGTACCTTGTTTATTATAAATACTACCCGTTTGCCATTTATTGAAATCAACTTAATAAAGCTATTGTACGAGTACTATGATGTTAATCTTGATAAATAATTATTAAGAGTATTATATCAATTCAAACTCTTTTGAGAAACATTATACGAAAACGGAAATTGAAAAGAACTCACTGAATTTAACGTTCCTGGAAGACTAAACTGAAACCTATTAAAACACCCAAAACAAGTGTAAGTTTATAATTCCTTCCATGAAACTTTTATAAGTAATGCTGATTTTAAACTTAATAAATAAAAAATAGTATAATATTGTAAATATCAAACTCTCTTTCGGGACATTCTATAGAACCTGAAGTCAACAACTCATTCGCCGAATTTAATGCTCTTGGAATAAAATGTATTGAAACCTATATAAACACCCTATATGAGTGTAAATTTATAATTCCTTGTGAAACTTTTGAGGGTAAAGTAATGCTGATGTTAAACTATATAGATTATTTTAAAATATTGTAGTAGATGAAGCTCTTTTGATGTACATTCTACAGAAACAGGAATTAGCAAGAGAACTCAGCTGAATTTAACAATCCTGGTACACACAATGTATTGAAACATATAAAAATACCCTACATAAGTGTAAATTTATATAATTCCTTATAAACCCTTTTTATAAGTACATTGATGTTACACGTGATATACTATCGTAAAATATTGTAGGTAATTGAAACATTTCTGAGAAATTCTGAAAAAAACTTGAAATTGATAACAATTTAATCGTTGAATTTAACAGTCCTGAAACATGATGTATTGAAACTCATGAAAAAGCCCCCAATACAAAACTAAATTTATAACTCCCGATGAAACGTTTGTGTAAGTACGGTGATCTTAAACTAGAATCTAGAAATTTTCTGCCAAAACAATACTTAACAATAGCCATTCTTCATGCTTACAATTCTCAAAATGAACGCTACGAATGTTCTCATCGTTCTATATTAAGCGAGTTTTTGTGTGTTGAAAGGTGGTAGATGTACTGTTCGGTTATAAATTATTAAAAAGTAGTTGTCAAATGCAGCTGAGAGCGTTGATGCTTTCCATTTTTCACTTCAAATACTTTTTTTTCGATATGAACCACATAATATATCTGACATAAGAGAGATCAAAAGTCAGGCAAGCCAGCGGTGGTGATGGCAGTCGTAAGTACAGTATTGTATTCTTTGGTTTGTGTGGTGTTTCATATGTTGAAAATTCAGTAGATCCAACAACAGAGAACTGTCTAGAAAAACGAACGACTTTATTGACATTCTTCACAGTAAACTGAAAGAGAATTGAAACAAAATAGGATACACTAGAGAGCAGGAAGACCTATTCCATAAATAAGTTTTAAAAGATCAACGAAGATATTCTGTTCTGAATGAGATTATTATGTTCTATAATCTTTCTTCTAAAAGGGTTCGCTTGACCCTCCAAATGGTATCGACGAGATATCTCGTCCATCAAGAATTGATCAATTTCGTTATGACGAGGTACCCCATCATCCAGATATGAGCAATTTCAATTTTTCAATAACTTTAGTGTGGTGTAAGGTGAGATGCTTTAAAACACTCATTTTAATACACTACATATCGCTTTTCATTTCTCTACAAGACACAGACTTATTACAGACAACGTCGTCGCATTTCCGATTGGAGGCAGATGAACCAACATCTATATATATTGATTAGGCCCCATTTCTACACCTTGTGAGCTGCTTCGCACATATTTTTCTCTTTAATTAGTAAAGTTTTCACTATTCAAACACAACGACCATAATTGGTTCGTTTTTATTTCTTGTTTTCACACCAGATGACAATTTACGTGTTATATGTGGCATATATATACACTACCCTGCAATAATGGACCGGTTTTCATAATGGAATATTATATGGAATATTATTTCATAATGGAATATATATATATATATATATATATATATATATATATATATATATAGAGAGAGAGAGAGAGAGAGAGAGAACACCTGATAATAATAATAACTGGAAGTTAGTATTTAAGCCCTTTGTATAGAAAACATGTTTTTTGGTAATGGACTTATTTCTATAATAAGCTTCTTTTCTAATAAACTTCTTTTTTAATAGGCTTCTTTTTTAATCAGCTTCTATTCCAATAGATTTCTTCTCTTATAAACTTATATTTTTAATAAGTTTCTCAACCTCCTGGTGATTGTCTTGGCAAGTATCTAGTCATCCGAAGAAAACTGACCTGATCTTAATTTCGTCATCATATTAAAAAAATCAGCAATACCTTAACGAGTACCTTGATACTTCCATAATATTGCCGAGTTTGCTTCCCATGTATCAAAATACAGATGATCCACGCCTTCTACATAATTACAGTAAGGCTCAACGCTCCTGTTGTTTGTATAGATGAGGTATCTCGTCATTAGAAGGAAACTGAGATTATCTTGATTTCATCATCATCAAAGAATCGGCAAAACCTCGATGACAAGATATCTCATCATTAGCAAAATTGTTCAGATCTTGATGGACGAGATATCTCGTCGAAACCACTTGAAGGTTAACATACCTTTTTTTATATTAGTCTTCAGTTCTAAGTCGCCAATCTATGTTAACAAATTCAAGCAATTGGAAGTGGACATTGATTATTTTTCTTGTTTTTTATTTTTATTTGACAATTTTATAAAAATAACTATTACATTTGTTAAGGCTTTAAACTTCAGTTTATGCTCTTAATTTCTATAATTAATAAAACACTTTAAATCTCCGTACAAATACGGTAAAATTCAAAACCGATTTTTCCCCTGAAAGCAAAAGTGTCCTCCAATGTTGCAATAGCGGATGATAAATCATTCCGAGCACCCTGGTCCGTCTCCTTTAACCACTATCGACACAAAGTGGTTTTCTGTCCAGTTGCGCAATCCATCAAGTCGGATTATGCTTTATCTTACGCTCAATCGAAATCGAAAAGAATTAATCACGGGAACAAAAAAATTCCATCACGCGAACCCAACGTGCCCCATTGTCTCAAAATTCAGATTTAATAAGAAACAAAACCCCCAACTACGCTCGGAATTAGACAACCCTGAAGGAAGCGAAAAAAACGATGTAGTTTTCGGCAAAATGGAGGGCGGTGCATAAAGAATATTACAGCACTTCCAAAATGTTAATCTTTCTAATATTTAATGAAAAAACCTTGAGAGAGGTACAGGAAAAAGTTCTCGCCTCTCAAAAGGGATTACCGATTACGGGCCACGGGGCTTTTCCGTTAATAAATTGTTCAGCAGCTGCACCAGACACTTCCCTTCGCAGTGCTGTTCCCCAGGAGCTCTGTTAACTAATCATTCAGTCTGCTCCCGATCTGTTCTTACTGTGGCCATTTCGTTTGGTCTTGTGAGTTAACTTCTCCAAGACCCCATTTCGATATTGTACCATCGATGGAAAGAGTTTGAAGAGGCTTGTCATCACTGTAAGCAAACCTTCCTAGCATTGCTAAGATTTCAATAGGGAAGGACCCAAATTTACGAATGCAAATTTTATACCAAATAAAATTTCACATCTCACCATAAATCTGGTTACCTCGTATTTCGTCACAAGATTAATGCTAACCTTCCTCGTGATTGTTTCGAAGAGGTATCTCACCATGAGCAAAACTGACCAGATCTTGATGGACGGTATACCTGGTCTTTTAAAGATAACAAACCGAATCTTCATATTATCATCATAAAATTATCTTGATGACGAAAAGTCTCGTCTTTAGCAAAATTGGACATATTTCGATGGATGAGATATCTGGTCAGTATAAAAATTGGTCAGATCTTAATCGATGAGATATGACATCCAAACCACTTGAAGTTTCAGAGAACGTAAAAAAGATTAACACCTAGGATAGACTCTCCTCTCTCGTGTACAAATTAGACAGTCCTTTCAAAATTACTGTCCATGTTGTCAAGACGTCTCACTATATACATTGACATCTCATATCTGGTCCTTATATTAGTTTGAAGATTATGCAAGAAAAAATTGCTTATTCCAGGTTGATTCAAATACAAAATGAAAAGTCATGGCTGTTCATTTTCTCCCAAGTAGCTTGTTATCTTATCATTTAGTCTTCTCTCGATCTGCTTCCCTTCTGTGGCCAGTGGGTTTGCTCGTGAGTTAGATGCTTCTAGATCTCATTCCGATCTTGTCGTAATGATGGTAGGTATGTATGTAGGTACTTAATTATCGTCTCACTGGAGCAACAACGGAATATCAGTAGTAGTCCTATATCCATTCCAAAGGAAATGATCCAATGACAACTTCTAATTTTGAGCCACGTCCCAACGATGGAAATGTTTGAAGAGGTTTGTTATTGCTGGGTACTTGAAACCCACACCAGTTCAAGGATTTCAATTTGGAAAGTCCAAAAGCTGCAAATAGAGTTTTTATACAAAATGAACGTCTAGACATCTCACTATGAATCTTAATACCTCATAAAACGTCCCTAGATTAACCTTTTGACTACGGCTATAGGTATAGCAAGCTCGATTCTTATAACTTTCAAGATACAAATGCTGTAACAGCCGTAGTCTAAATTCTTTCTTGGCGCGATACTTATTACTTTCAAGGTTCAGCTGATGTACTGGCAGCTGTCTAAATTTGTTCTTGGCGCGATCATGGTAAAATTGCAGTACAGGTCGTAGTCTAAAGGTTAATTGCCCCGATGCGATATCGTATCATCATCAAAACTGATCAGGTATGGATGGACTGGATATTTCGTCATTATCAGACGATCTATCGCGTAGTTATCAAAATTTTACAGATCTTGATGGACAAGATGTCACGTCGAAGCCACTTGAAAGGTTAACATTACGCAAGAAAAAAAACCTAACGTCTCAGGTTGATTCGGGAGCAAAATGAACATTCATATCAAAATGGCTGTCCATTTTGTTTCTCCAGTAGCTCTGTTTTAATTAATCATTTAGGATGCTCCTGATCTGCACTTTCTGTGTCCATTGTTTTTACTATTGAGTAGAGTTCTCCAAGATCCCCCATTCGGATCTTGTCCTTGGATAGAAGAACTTTAATAGGCTTTTTTTAAGGTATTTTTCAGGTCTTACGCATGGATTGACGGATTATGTGATAGTTTGTCACTCTATATCACCTTCTGCTACACTAGGAGTAACAAGATATGGCGGTGTGGATTGGCGTGGATTCTACAAACATGTATGTCTCGGTTGGGATTTGTACCTTGAACTTGGGCGCATGTTATAGGGAACGTATTCTACAGGGATTAAATATACTCTATAATATTTGAAATTAGTGAAGATAGAATATATGAAACAAACACACGTTTTGGTATAAATTTATCGCATTCACCCAAAATTGTTTTGTTCATAACTATGCAGTTAAAACTGAGAACTGTAAATATGCATCGATTATATTAACTAAAGTAATTTAATAACGTATAAGAAGAAATACTTTCTGCTTCCAAATAATGTTTCAAAAGTTATATTATGTTAAGTTTATATACACTACCCTACAATAATGGACCGGACGTCAGAGGATTTGCATAAAATCCGACAACTTGTTTGGGGGTGTTTGTCGTGGTATGGCTTGGGATCTTTGCATGTTGTTCCTGGTAAATTGAACGGCTACGCCTACATGAACATTTTGGACAATCAGGTTCTTCTTACGCTCGCAATTTTATGGAATGGACGAATGTTATTGCAAGGATGACAATGCTCCATGTCATATTGCAGCATCTGTCAAGCAGTGGTATCAAGATATGGATGTAAAATGTCTTCCCTGGCCTGCTAAGAACCCCGATCTAAACCCCATAGAACGTTTGTGGGATGAGTTAGAGAGACGATCACGGACCAGGAAACCACATCCGATATCGACAGCTGATCTGACGACATCTTTGCAATATTAATGTCCACAAATACCCATAGCTATGAATTAAAACCTTGTTGAAAGTATGCTCAGAAGGATTGCTAGTGTAATTGCAGCACGTGGGGGACCACCCCCCTATTAAAGCATGTATTATTTCCCTTATACCATCACATTTTGCTGTCCGGTCCATTATTGTAGGGTAGTGTATTTACTAAATGTGAATATTCAAGTCTCGAGTTGTTTTCTTACTGTATTTCTTTCAAATTTGCAGATCTCTCGAAATCTCCCTGAACACAACATTGGAGGTCTTAATAAACAACCTTCGTTCTGGGTAAATGCTTTCATTATCTATTTTTACTCTAGCCATCAATATCATCATCGTTTTGAATAAAAATAAAGTTCACGACTAAAATGACAATATTTAAAGCTACTCGTCATAATTATTGGCAGAAATAAACGCATGGCGTGTTGTAAGGTCCTAAAAATTTAGCATTTTGAACTAATTCATATACTGTAGCAGTATAAAATAATTCAGATCAGTAGGATTTTAAAATACACTAAGCCTTTTATTTGTTTTCAGCATACAGAATTGCGTGGTTATGGGGAAATACTAAATTATTTTAATGTATAAGATATAAATATGTTAATAACAAGCTCCTTTTTTAGTCTCCTTGTGACATGAAAACAAATTAATTAAAAATCATTAAGTACTTCATATTATAAATAACATGGAAATAGGTTTTGTAGTAAAATATAAATGAATTAAAGCAATACAACTATATAATTCGGAGAGTCAAATGCAGCAAATAGTTGGTTCTTAAAATAGTACACCTCTATTTTATAAATTTTTCAGCAGCTTGAAGTTCCATGAATTGTGGGATTTTTAATATAACTTCGATTTCATTAACTGATCGGTAATTTTATAATTCTGGCCCGTAATACAAGAGGTCCTTTAGATTATTAAGTTTTGCCTTAGTTACTTAATGTTTTCTGTTTAAGTTAAGTAGACCGTTTATATTTCAGGCGTGTTTCACTTTGGGATTAGTCACATACTATTTTATTAACTTCCCTCATATTCTATACCTTAAACGGATCTTCCTATTCGGTACTTTACTTCCAGTTAAGCTTCTAACGGGAAATGTCTGTAGACAAAGCGATTAAATCCCATTGTTGTAGTTGCTCCATTTCTCGAAATAAAGTAGTAGGCAAAAATATATATTTGCAATTGTGAAAGGGTACAATAATTTTTTGTGGTAATTCGTTCATTGCTGGTCATGGAAATTGCAACACCGTGAATAAAAGAAAAATTCAAGAAAAATATTAAAATCATATTTATTGAAGAAATAACATAAATCACACAGGTAAAGTGATTGTAATTACAGCACCGTTTGACTTGCGGAACCCGAAAAAATCAGCATTTTGTGTAGCTGCGTGGCATAACTAGTGCTACACGTATCAGTATAATTAATCCTACACATCTCGGCGTACGACAGTGAACGTAAGAGGTTTTCGGTGGGTGTTTAGGGAATGCAAGTTCATGCTGCTTCCATACGTTGCCAATGTCCTACTGGTACTGACGGGTATGATCTGTGGAGGGCCAGTCTTTGAGCAATCAGTGACCATCCATCTTTTGCTAGACGTCCCAGTATAATTGCTCTTACACGTTTCTGCGTAACTGCTGCTACACTTCTCGACAATGAAAGCAAGTGGCTTTTGATGGGTGTTTAGGGTATGTAAGCATGCTGCTTCCATACGTTGCCAAAGTCCTACTGGAATAGACGGGAATGATCTGTGGAAGGCCAGTCGTTGGGCAATTAATGACCAGCCGTCTGCTGAACGGCCATGGAAGAAGTGAAACATGGTGGACACTGACGAATTGTTGTACATTGCAAGCCACGTGCGGTCAGGAAGCGTTACAGGCTCACTTGATTTGCATATACGCTTTTGTGTTGTAATCATTTGCATATCCTTTCATGATCTAAGCATCGTTAACATGCTTCCTTCTTCCAGTTGCATTTTCGATGGTCAGCTGTGTACTGTTGATATAATTCCCTATTTAACATAAAAATTATAAAAAAATTGAATTGATATATATGTATTAATTATAGTCAAAACTGTTTTGAAATTACTAAACTTTTTGTTGGCCATTAAAAGTAAAATGTGGTATTCTAAAACCTAATTGACTAGAAATATGAACTCGGTGTATATTATTGTTGCTTGGTCACAACTACAGGTTATCTAAATTACATGTTGTGTGGATACCGTGTATTGAAAACTTCAACTTGCAATGCATTAACTCATTCTGTTTACTGTATTTTATTAACTTTCAATAATTCTAAAAAAATTATACTTAATATATGATTTCTAAACTTTTCACAAGTAATATGCTTGTGTTATCTTTCATTTCCATTGAATATAGACCAATTGAAAGATTTCCTTAATGCTTACTCAATTTACACAAACTTAATAGTTATTCAATTGTATTAGATTATAACTGTGCAGTATTGTACACGCGACATTTTGAATGTTGTGGTAGTGGTAGTTGTCTATTGTAAAATTACTACCCCCTAACCAAATATAAACCTAATCAAATTACAACATAAGCATATAGCAAACAAACACAACATAAGAAACAAACTTTATTCCAACGTTTAAAGTTTAGGATAAAAATGTCTTCGAATTTTTTCCTGCGAAATATAATAAATGTTTTATTTACGGTATTGCCTCGTTGAAAACTTTTACTTGCAATTCAATCCATATTACACACATTGCTCAAACTAATCACAAAATTGTGCAGTTCCTTTATTCTATTTTTGAAATTTTATTTCAAATTTAATTTGTAGTTTGAGTACGTCAGATAGCAATAGTAATCATAACACTAATAAAATACTGCACCCGTGATTGCTACGTATTTCTTCAAAGGAATGCTTCAGTAAAATTTTCCTAAAGCTTGATTTGAAAATGTTAAATTTAAGAAAAGGGTATGATTGATATAAATACGAAATTCAAATTACGTTGCAATAATATTTTTATTTTTAGCGCTACTACTTTCAACAGAATGATTTCATGGCGCTATTATACTGAAGGCTACGTTTATAACATTTGTTTCAATTTTGATTAAAAATACGTATATGCTCTAACATACAAATCTAACATGTATCCTGCTCAGAGAACTTCATTTAAACCTCCTGTTGGTTTGAATGACGAGGATATCTTGCACTACCAAAACTAAAAATATCTTGATGGACGAGATATCTCGTCATTAGAAAAATCTCACCAGATATTGATCTCGCCAACAATGATCTCACCAGTGTATTTATGACGAGCTAACTTGTCATTAGCAGAATTGGTTGGATCGTGATAGACGAGATATCTCGTCAAAACCTTAGAGTAATAACATACAATTTTAATTTGACAGATGCATAGTTTTTATGTTATTTTGACTAGACAATATTATATTCATAAAATATTTTTATTTATTAAGAAGTGTTAATATTGCATAAAGTATATTACGTAGGTTTGTAGGATTTTCGTGTAAACATTTTCATAGTACTTTTAACGAAGTATAATATTGCATAAAGTATATTACGTAGGTTTGTAGGATTTTCGTGTAAACATTTTCATAGTACTTTTAACGAAGTATAATGATGTGATGTGGCTTCTGAAAGGTGAGTAACAATTTTAATTTTCTTTCAACAGACTCTCATCCTCAACAACTTGTCTATTTCTAAGTGTACGGAGAACACTATTAATTGACTTTTTACGGCATAGAATTTGAATTTCTAAAGGTGACAGGTAAGTGTCTCCAAATGTAATGCATGAATAAATATCAGTAGGTAGATGTGTTGTACTTTTAAAACAAAGTTGCTTAAGTGATGCGCAATTTATGGTTTCACCTAAAAAAATCAGAACTTTTTTTCAAACTCAATTCAGAGTACTTATTTTTCCTATTTTAGCTGATTTTTTTTCAAATTCTGCATTTAAAATTAAATTAAAGTCACGTAATGAAAGAAAAAAACTTTTCACTGTAGAGAGACCTGTGCTATTTATTAAAAATAAATATCATAACATATTACTTTTTTATTACTTGAAGAACTGAACTTATATGTTTCAAAAAGTTGTATTGTAATCATTTAAACAGACTAATATCTGGGACTGAGATTAACTGGACAGGTTTGGCTATTTTTTTAAACTCTGCAATTAAATCTACATTAAAATCACATAGTGAAGCAAAAATTCTTTCATTGCAGACCTGTGTTATTCATGAAATATCATTACCGAAATAATTTTAATTAATTTAAAACCTAAACTTATATATATATATATATATATATATATATATATATCACAAAGTGGTACTGTAGCATCATTTAAGCGACATAATCACCTAGATTATTGTATGAATATTTCTCGTATGTGCAGTTTTCGTTTGAGTTGTTTTCGACTGCATGATGTGTTGAGATTTTCTTTTATCATTAGGCGTTAAAAGGTGAGTGTGCTTTATTACAGTCGTTTCCGTGACTCTTTTCCCACATCAAAAGAGGAACAGCAGGTATAAGCGATGTACAGGAAATTTCAAAACTTCCTGACCAAGTTTTAAGGGAAGAAAGGGAACACAAAAACTAAACACTATTCAAATAGGAATCTATAACCACCTGGATTTTTTTTATGTATATCGGCTTTGGGCAGTTTATGTGACAATTCTTGAGTTGACAATGTCAGGAGTACATCACTGTTGGCTGTCGAAACTTTGAGAACATTACATGAAATTATAAGGGTACAGCATCTGTTAAAATGTAAAACTATGTCTAATAAAATGTTGTACTTATACTTTATATCTTTCATTTCTGCACCTTAATGTAAACTCCAGCACATTACATTCGTTTGCGTCTTGCGTACATACATCTCTATTAAGATGAGGTAGGTGTTTCTTGAAAGCCGCATTGTAAATGTATTCTCAGATTAACTCTCTGTGGTTTATCTTCTCGTCAATAGGTGATTTATAGTGGCCAATCTGATACCAAACTTTTTCCTGTGTGGATCTTTACTCCCTTTGGAGAGATCGGGCAGCTTAGTCTCGACAATGCATCTCGTCTTTAACAAAACTGACCAGATTGTAATGGGCGATATTCATCGTCTTTGACAAACTTGACTAGATCTTGATGTACGAGGTATCTCGTCATTGACAAACGTGACTTGATCTTGATGGACGAGGTATCTCCTCATTGACAAACTTGACAAGATATTGATGGACGAGGTATTTCGTCATTGACAAACTTGACTGGACCTTGACGGACGAGCTATCTTGTCATTGGCAAACTTGACTAGATCTTTATAGATTAGCTATCTCGTCATTGACAAACTTTACTAGATCTTTATAGAATAGCTATCTTGACATTGACAAACTTGTCTAGATCTTGATGGACGAGGTATCGCGTCATTGACAAACTTCACTAGATCTTGTTGGAAAAGGTATATCATCTTTGGCAAACTTGATTAGATCTTTATAGATTAGATATCTGGTCATTGACAAACTAACTTGACAAGATCTATATAAATTAGCTATTTCGTCATTGACAAACTTGACTAGATCTTGATGGACGAGGTATCTCCTCATTGACAAACTTGACAAGATATTGATGGACGAGGTATTTCGTCATTGACAAACTTGACTGGACCTTGACGGACGAGCTATCTTGTCATTGGCAAACTTGACTAGATCTTTATAGATTAGCTATCTCGTCATTGACAAACTTTACTAGATCTTTATAGATTAGCTATCTCGTCATTGACAAACTTTACTAGATCTTTATAGAATAGCTATCTTGACATTGACAAACTTGTCTAGATCTTGATGGACAAGGTATCTCGTCATTGACAAACTTGACTAGATCTTGTTGGAAAAGGTATATCATCATTGGCAAACTTTACTAGATCTTTATATAATAGCTATCTTGACATTGACAAACTTTTCTAGATCTTGATGGACGAGCTATCTTGTCATTGACAAACTTGACTAGATCTTGTTGGGAAAGGTATATCATCATTGGCAAACTTGACTAGATCTTTATAGATTAGATATGTCGTCATTGACAAACTAACTTTACAAGATCTGTGTACATTAGCTATCTCGTCATTGACAAACTTGACTAGATCTTGATGACGAGGTATCTCGTCACTGACAATTTTTACTAGATCTTGTTGGAAAAGGTATATCGCCATTGACAAACTTGACTAGACCTTGACGGAAGCGCTATCTTGTCATTGACAAACTTGACTAGATTTTGATGCGCGAGATCTATTTTTACTGACAAATCTGACTAAATCTTGATGGACTTGGTATCTCGACGAAACCACTTGTTGGGTTAAGGTGCACAAATGAAGGGTATCAAGTATGTGAGGTATATTTATGTATGTTATTTTACAGTTTGATTTTAGTTGTACGATTATAGGGGGGGGGGTGCACACGACGTGCTCAAATTTGCCCTAATAACAGTTATGTATGACCTACTGCGTAACACTATGTTCTAACTATATGTATACACTATGTATGCATCTAAAATAAGAATTACCTAAAAGGGCCGGGGGCCACGCTGCTAAGTACAACCTATATTGGCAAATAAAAATTGGTATAGCGGTATAAACAACACCATATACGAGTGGCACTCTTGTGGATATGTATTCCTGTGTAAATATGGTTTAATTTTGTTCTTGTGTTTCCTTATAGTCTGTAAATGAAGTTTTGAAACACATATATTATTCAAGAGTTCTTGTATTGTCTGTTCTGTGTCTAATACTTTAATCCTAAATCACAATTCAAGTATTAAATTATAGCAAATTGAATGATATATGTAAACTATTTATCATAAAGATGTTTATGAATTGTTTTAAAATATTCTTTAAAATAATTCCGAAAGATTTTATTTCATTCTTACCTTAGTATATGCAATAATAAGTATGGTGTTTGCGTTACCATAGAATACAATACTCAGACGAATTAAGTTTCGAAACGTGATTAAGAATTTGATTTTATTCTGATGAGTAGGGTCCATAAATACCATGGTCTTCGGATGTTCATACAGTAGAATAAATATATTCTTACTTTCTTAGTATGTTTATGCGATGATACAAACGTAAGAATGGTATCTGTTACCATAGGATACACTATTCAGAAGAATTCAGTTTCAAAACGCGATTAGGGTTTTGATATTATTCAGTTAAATGGCATCCATAAATGACTAGTTCTTCTGATGTTCACACAGTAAAATAATTTATAATAGTTTCTATCTTACTATTTTAGTATATATATATCCTAAGGTACAAACCTAAGAGCGTCTATGTTATAATAGTCTACAATATTCAGAATAATTGAGTTTTAAAATGCGATGAAGGTTTCGATTTTGTTCAGTTGAATGGGATCCATAAATGCCACGTTCTTCTGATGTTCACACAGTAGAATAAAGTGGAATAATTTCATTATTACATTCTTAGTATATATTTATGCGATGGTGCAAACTTAATAATAATGTCTATATTAAAATATGCTTTAATATTCAGAATAATTGAGTTTAAAAACGCGATTAAGATTTCGTTAGTTGGTACAAACCTGTTAAAGTTCATGTTATCGAAGGAAACAATTATAATTTTGGGAATAATTGAGTACCGAACACATTTAGGATTACGCTAATACATTTTGAGGGGATTTATACATTACCACGTTCTTCTGAAGTCACACAGTATAATAAAGTAGAACAATTTCATTATTTACTTTATGAAGTAAGAACTGTGTATAGTTTACCATACTCCACAACTTTTCGAAGAATTGAGTCCGGAAACATGATTAGGATTTCGCTTTTAGACATTCTGAGTGGTATCTATAAATACCACGCTCTTGTGATGTTCACGCAGTAGAATAAAGCGTAATTCCTTTTTCGATAATTCCAATAAAAATAGTAACCCCTTAAAACAAAAAAAGTAAAAGTTCTCTAAAAACATATGAAAACAAATCGAAATAATTTTTTTTGTGTTCGCACATCTTTCTCTGCTAAAAAAAGTTTTGTTTCCCCATCGGAAAAATTGTTTGCAACAGGATCAATTTGTTGTAGCATATAGCGTATGAAACTGTTTCAATATCATAATTTCGTATCGATCGGATGGAAGCATTACCAGATCTTTAAAAGGCAATAAAAAAGTACTTTGTAACGTTTGTTTGAATGAAGGAGAAAATAGGTCAAGAGTATTCAGAGTTAATTTCTTTTCTTTTTACAATAACTGAAGCAATAAGCGTATACTTCTTGTATTTGATTTTCTGATCAAAATTTTGAATTAATTGCTTTGAGGTAAGACTATGGTATTCATGCAGTAACACCCATAGTATGTTCCATGCTTCAATTGCTAGAATTCTGCTGTTTTTTGTTGTTTTGTGTAAATAATATGTTCGTTTTTGCTTTGTATGAATAATATAGTTGTTCATGCAGTAAGATAGAGTATGTTTTATTTTTATGCTAAATGTTCTTAGCGAAACAAATTTAGTCAAACTATTCCCATGTTTATATATCTTAGCAATAAAAATCACGTAATACTATTTCTTTCTTTGTCGATTTAACTACCATTTTTTTATTTTAGTAGCTTGCACCAACTAACACTATACTGACTTCCTTAGAATAGTTATTGATAAAAAGGGGAACTTAATCACCAATACAAAAATTAACTTGCAATCCAGTAGTATATCTGGCAGTGTAATCCACCATGAAGTAGTTCTTGGAAGAAACCCTTGCACTGACTTACACGTCTTGCTAAATTGATGACTGGCTGATGTGTGTGTGTGTGATAATGAATACGCTCACTTAAATAAAACAAGTCTGATGGTACGTCTGACATATACCAGAAGACACTTACAACAATCCGCATGAACTTTGAGGGTTATCCATGATACACAATCGAACTGACAGTGCGATGCACTTCGAACAACTGTCTCGAGCCCTACGATACAACTTCTATTCCTATCGCGGATTCACTCTTCGTTGTCACTCAGCTTTTTTTTCACACATCGCTTCACATTTGGCTGCTAAAGACAATACAGGACACTCCATTGAAGCAATCACCACGCATATGGAAGTTCGTCTGTTATATTAATAAAGTTCTCACGGTCTCCCGCAATTTACAATCTAATAACTAATGGTAGAATGTATTGAATCTAGCTACTGTAAACTGGAGTGGGAGTATCACGCTGAACGCAACCACCACTACAGAAACTAACTTATGTTAACTCTATACATTCTATTGTATTTTGTATCCATCATATTCAGTAATGTTTAGTAGTCAATTTTGATCTACTGTCTTTCACGCGTCTTCCTAAAATACTTTAAATACATAGTATTCATATATGAGAACATACTTAAATTATTTATTATTATTTAATACTCTAAAGGATTTCGACGAGATATCTTGTCCGTCAGAATATGATCAGTCTTGCTCATGACGAGATATCTAGTCATGAAGATACTGTCGATAATTTATGATGATGAGGTTCCTATCAAGCCTGTTTTTTTAATAACTGGATATCTCTTCCATCAAGATGTGGTCAGTATTTTTAATGACGAGGTACCTCATCTAGAAACATTGTTCGAGATTAACTGAATTTTGTTAGTAAAATCTCTTGATGTAGTTAACCAAAATGCTCCATAGGCCCATAAAATTCGGTAACACGTTTGTATGTTCTAATTTATCAGAATTATTTGAATATTTTTAAACGCAACTAAATATTTACCCCAATAACAGTAAGTTATTTTAATATTCAACTAAACATTGAAGAAAAAAGACATGAATAATTTTAGATTCAAATGTGCTAATTTTGAGTTGAAAGATTTTCTTTCCTGTGATGTCCTTTCTTATCGAGCAATAATTATTATTCCCTGGATACTAAAGGATTTGAATACATTTTTCATAAAAATAAAAAAATCTGTCTTAATAAACGTATTCAGCCATTCTGCGTTTTCATAATCTTATCCAAATGGACATTTTCATTTTCAAGAATAATTTTCAGCATTGAATTTCATCAGGATTTGCCCCAATCCATGTGGGATTTTAAATCTTTACAGATGAATTTGATGTCGTTAATGGTTAAAGAGAAATGTTTTAAAACTTTTCCTCGGTAAGGAAATGAATTAACTGTTTTCGTAAGCGAACGTAAAATTTTTTTAAAAAAGTAAGCTAATTCAATAAACTGTCCTTTTAGAAACTTACTGTAAACTATTCATCTTAAAGCGTTGTTTCGTTCATTTTTTTTTTCAATAATGTATGTATAACAAGTGTTTTACCAATTTCGTACGTCAGGATATTCCAAAGCTAAATACTTAAACGTTTCGAGAATTGGTTTGAAATATATTTCTTTTCAAATTTCTTTTGACAAATGTATGCATTTAACGAGGTTCTTCAAAATGATTTTTGTTCTAGGAAAGATTAGTACTAAGGATTGCGAACATTGCATTTTATAATTGATGGCGTTTTTTCAGTGTTAAGTATTACTAAAACATTTATCAAAGATCAAAATGACAACCATGTTTAAAGCATTCATCATTTACACCTTATGCCTATGTAATATCTCTCTCTTTAAAACTTAAAAGGAACTTTTTAAAACTTTCTAAAACTTGTTAGTGTTGGGCAAATGTTATAATCAAGGAAACAATACAATCTCCTGATTAAACTTGACCCAAATATTTATATTCATCTTTCAACGCTTAACCAGTTTATTGTTCTTATCCTTTCCATTTTTAATTTAAAAGCAACTGTAAATAACTGAATTATTTATAGTATAATCAATTGTACCCAATCATTTCTCCTAAAATAAACGCCACTATAACATGCATTATTTTTATAATAAAATGAGTTATTTGAATATTATATCTTATGTCAATATGTGTACTAACTACATAAAACATAAAATGTAAACTAAATAAATACTTTTTTTGTATAATCCCTAGCTGTTGTATTTTGAGTTGGGTCATTTTTCAAGCGAATGTGAGACATCTTTTTAAATGATTAATCTGTGTGTAATTAATATTTTATAATATTTTATTCAATATATTTCTTAAAATTCAAGTAAGGGAAATGAACGCATAATTATGTGGTATATAATTGTTTCTTATTTTGTTCCTTGCGTTTTCGTGAGTAAATATGTGTACAAAAGATAAATAAAATGTATTTGTCAATCTTTTATTAGTCTTGAAAATTGTCACACACCAATTTTACTCTACTTTTATATAATTATTTCTATTTTTTTGCCTGCACTTTTAATCCTTCCAATATTTTTATATTTATATTTGAACTTAATAACAACCAAACTTAATTATACCATTCGAAGACCCCCCATAAATGAAAAAAAAAAAAACGCTTTACAATTGACAAAAACTCACAATTTAACTTTGTGCTTCCATTCCAAAGCGTAATTTTACACACTATTTTTACCACAAATAAGTCGTCACCCAATACATTTTCTTCAATAAAATATCACTCAAAACATCAATTTAATTATTAATCTTTTAAATTTGTATCTTCTAACGAAAAGAAATAAGTTAAGATCCATCAGCAACACAAAGCATGCATTTTTCAATTCATTGACTAGGTACACTCTTTATGCAGTAAATGCGTTTTCTAAAATAGAATTTGTACTCTTCAGTTTAATTATTCATCTCTAACATTTGTTTCTGCTGAGCCTAAGGGAAATAGGTTAAAGCTTCGTCACTTTCAGAATCACAGCATAAATATTCTAAATTCAGTGATTGCGTTTACAGTTTATTTTCACCAAAAGTAAGTCTTCCAGAATGTATTTGGTCTAACACTAAAATAAAATATAAACTCCAAAATATCAGTTTAATTGATTATATTCAAAATTAATTTTTGCTGACAAAGAAATAATTAAAAACTTCTTCACTTTCAACAAAGTATAAATGTTCTCAATTCAGTGACTAAGTTTACACACATTTATTTCACTGTAAAAAAAAGCCGTCAACAATGCATTTTCTAAAATGAAATATTGCTCTGAGCATCACTTTAATTATGTATCTTCAAAATCTGTTTCCACTGTCTGAGAAAGAAGTTAAAAAAAAACGCCATTTTCAGTACCTACATCCATTAACTAGCATTACTGAAATTCATGTAGGCAACAGTTGCAAGAAGCGAGACACATAAAATGGATATCTAACACCTCAGCACACAAGCGCTAGATTTTTTCCTTTTTCCAATATACAAACTCAATAAAAAAAGAAACGCAGACTCATTTCTTATTGTGTATATTTCGTTTTTCGTATTTCCCCCTTTTAGTTCCTCGAAAAGAAAACGTTATCACAGTGGTACAAGTATACTTTGCCAAAGTGAGTCTATTTTCCAAACAATGATTTTCCATGTAACGGAGCATTCAGTCGTTATCAGTGGATTTTTATCATCGTCTTTTTCCATTTTTTCATCTCGTGAGTTTTGAGATTTTTTGCGTTGCCGGTTTAGAGCCTGGATCCGTCGAATTGTTGCTTTCTGCAGTCGTGTGAACGTATAAAACTTCATTACTACAAATAGTTCGGAGTCGTAAAATACTCTCTGATGTGTTAACGGGATTGCGTTTGGATTGTAAAATCCTAGTTGCGCCGAAACTATTTTGTTGGTTCTATTAATTTGAGCATACTGAAACTTTACTACTTATAGACTAAGGTAGTTTTTGAAAACAGAAACAAAAGCATTCTCCTATAAAATTCTTAAGGACGTTGGTTCTTGTCCCTTCCTACCACGTTATTTTAGAGCTCCATAGTGCATTTGCCTCTTAAAATTTGGCAGAGTAATAAACTGCTTTTTCTATTTACAAAGCACTTATTTTTGAGTAAACATACGGATATTTTAAAATTTTAATAGAAAGTACTTGATAAATGTAGCAAGAATACACAGGTCATTTCCAAACTTAGTATACAAACTTTGAGGGGTGGTGGAAAACATAAAATTAAACGGTATTCATATAGGTGTTAGTATCGGTAACCACTCTACTGATTTGCTAGAGTATTTCTCAGCTGTATATACTGAAATCCATTAATTGGTGCTGTCAGATTCGCGTTGGTGGTCGCAACTTTTAGGACATGCTGTGAAACAGTAAGTGTGGAACTGTTGTCAAATTGTGAAATGAGCCTAGTAAAAATTTTGTTCAGAAACTTGCTGGGTTTCTTCTATGAATATTCATGCTCTCCATATACCATCCAGGTAGCTGTTGTGGGTATACTATTTCCATGTGTAAGCATGGTTTAATTTTGTGTTCTCTAAATGCCCTTAAGAAGAGATAGTGTGTATATTTGTGTAAGTTAAATATTGAGTACTTTGTATGCGTATTTTTATTCCAAGATGAGCCAGCAATGTAATTTTGTACTAGGGCCTACTAATGATCACCAGATGGAGGCGGTGTCTAGCTATCTCTGTTAAAAGAAGATGGTTTGTAACTATACGTTACCCTTTACCACACGACAGCTTGCATTGTGATTAGAGTGGAAAGTGGTTCCCGAACTTCAACAAATATTCATGCTCAGCTTGATATTTGAACCCTGACACTGCTGGATTGTGTGTTAGATATCTAACTAATAGCAAATAGACCATTTACCACACGACAGCTTCCATTAAAAATAAGGCTAAATGTTGTTTCTTAACCCCAACGAATTGTCTTGTCCAGCTTGGTATTTAAGACAAGATAATATTGCACTGTGAACAAAATTTCCAATAATGACACATCCTCCATTTATCACACAACATACATGGCGTCTACGGTTAAAAATGGTTTCCGAACCCTTACGAATAAACAAGTCCAGCTTGGTATTTGAATCCTAAGCCTGTAGAAGAGTGAGTATAACTATAATTAAAGGCGCATAAACCATTTACCACACAGTAGATTACTTGACGACTACGGTTAAAAATGGTTTCCGAATCCCTACGGATAGCCATGTACACCTTGGTATTCGAACCCTGAGCCTGCTGAATTGTGAGTATAACTCTAACTAAAGGTACAACTGCAATACAGGTAATTATTTCACAGTCTGTTTATATTGGGTCATCCCAAAAGTTCTGCGCGTTTTCAAATCGAAGCTTGATTTGTAATTATTATTTTGCTACCGCTGATAAGGAGTGACCTTGATTTAAGCAGATGTTTGAATTACATCTTTTCTGCTTACACTGCATAATTATAATATGTGTTGCGGCATAATTTTTGTTTCACTACAGTGCTAAGAATGGAGAACCAGAAAGTTCATTTTCGTCATATTATGCTCTTTCGTTTTAAGAAAGGAAAAAACGCTAGTCAGGCTGCTCGTAAAATGTGCGTTGTATATGGACATAGTGATGTTTCTGAGACCACAGTTCGAAGGTGGTTTGTTAAACTTAAGCGTGAAAATTTCAGCCTCGAAGATGATACCCTCTCTGGACGACCATGTCCATGGAAAAGTAAGGTTTTCTGTATGATGGGACAACAAAGGAATTGTTTATTATGAATTGTTGCAACAAAATCAGACAATATATTCGGAAAAATACTGTTCTTAAATGGTAGTATTATAAGCAGAAATCGAAGTAGAGGCCAGAACTGACCAATCGAGGTGTCTTCCAGCATTACAATACTCGGCCCCACATTTCGCTGAATGGAGACAAAGACTTATTGAATATGGATGGAATGTTTTGTGTCACTCTCCATATTCACCAGACCTTGCCGCCTCAGAATTTCACCAGTTCAGGTCACTTCAAAATTCTTTGAACGGCCTGGAGTTCAATTCTTTGGAGACTGTCAAACAGCTCCTCGGTTACTTCTTTACAATTAAGCTTAATGATTTTTTTAAAAGGAATTTTCTAGCTGCCAGAAAGATGGAAAAAAGTCGTAGAACAAAATGGGGCTTATGTAATTCAATAAAAGTTTCTTATGTTTTTGTACTGCTTTGTTGGTATTTATCTTAAAAACGCGCAGAACTCTCCGGATAACTCAATATTTACACTGAAAAACTTTCATGACTGAGATGCACAGATTCGATTCGATAGCATATATTAAAATTGAGTATTATAACCCTTTACATATACTATTTAATCGCACTTAATTATTAGTAATAATAATTAACACGGATAAGCTCATTACACGAACAAGGACATCAATTGCACTACATTAAATAATTTTCTATTTGATTGAACCATCCTTTTATTCCAGGAACAAACTAAATTTCAATCACCAAGTTTACTCTCGTCTAGTTAATAGAGTAATGTACACAACTCGATATTTCAACACAGACGAGGCTGCGAAAACTTTTATTAAACACAGCGCACTCTGCGAAGCAGATGATAAACAAATGTATCGAACAAAGGCACCCGCTTGAGATAAATTACACGGTACAGCTAGTTATTTCACAGTTTACTGGCCACAAGTTCCCCTCTAGAAATACCCGGGAACTTCGCGCTTACCCCAGCGAAGTTTAAACTGCCCCGACCTAAATAAATTATTAGAAATCTTAACGAACGAATAGCTAACAACTCGTTACTGTATTATGAATTCAACGCTTTATTTACACAGAGGGGAACCGACTTGCGACATAACTCATACGGAATCCTGTGACTTTTCAAGCTCAGTGGTTGACTTCATAAATCAGGTACTTGTACGGACAGCTACAATGCACAGTCGGACGTCCCTCGCTTTGAAAACTTTGATTGTAGAGGCTGCTAATGCTGGGGGACAGATTAAAATTTTTGAACTGCTTTTCGCTTCGGAATTCCGGTGAAACTTGGCGCTACGTGGAAAGCTATGGACGATAAGGATTCTGTGAAGGGAAATAAAACTCTTGCCATAACACATGCCAAGTTCAAGAGTTGCGTGTTTTAATGCATTTTAGTGTGTGGATTTAGTCGTTTTGCATACACATACTGATCGTAAATTAAGAAAGTAGTTTTATTGTGATCGATATGCGAAATTTATAAAACCGTTACACCGGTTTAATAGCATGTTAGCGACCGAAAGATTGGGAGCTCGAAACTCGATCCAACCAAAGGCCATCGAGTACTTGGGGGCTGGTGCATGTTGAATGTGACAAAGCCTTGAATTTCCTCACGTTGGTTTGGTGTGAAAGTTTGGAGAGGGGAGGTGCCAGGTGTTGTTACCATCATTTGAAAGTTGTTCAAAATTACAAAACATTGTCCATGAATCTTCCCATGTTAATTAACTACATGCCTACCAGGTGTTGTTACCGTCATTTGAAAGTGGTTCAAAATTACAAGACATTATCCTTGAATCTTCCCACGTCAATTAACTACTTGCCTACCAGGTATTGTTACCGTCATTTGAAAGAAGTTCAAAGTTACAAGACATTATCCTTGAATCGTCCCACGTTAATTAACTACTTGCCTACCAGGTGTTGCTACCGTCATTTGAAAGTGGCTCAAAATTACAAGACATTGTCCTTGAATCTTCCCACGTTAATTAACTACTGGCCTGCCAGGTATTGTTACCGTCATTTGAAAGTAGTTCAAAGTTACAAGACATTGTCCTTGAATCGTCCCACGTTAATTAACTACTTGCCTGCCAGGTGTTGTTACCGTCATTTGAAAGTTGTTCAAAATTACAAAACATTGTCCATGAATCCTCCCATGTTAATTAACTACATGCCTACCAGGTGATGTTACCGTCATTTGAAAGTAGTTCAAAATTACAAGACATTGTCCTTGAATCTTCACACGTTAATAACTACTTGCCTACCAGGTGTTGTTACCGTCATTTGAAAGTGGTTCAAAATTACAAGACATTGTCCTTGAATCTTCCCACGTTAGTTAACTACTTGCCTACCAGGTGTTGTCACCGTCATTTGAAAGTGGTTCCAAGTTACAAGAAATTGTCCTTGAATCTTCCCACGTTAATTAACTACTTGCCTGCCAGGTGTTGTTACCGTCATTTGAAAGTGGTTCAAAATTACAAGACATTGTACTTGAATCTTCCCACGTTAATTAACTATTTGCCTACCAGGTAGTCATCAAGTAGCTTATTATACATACGAGATCCTACCGACAACAATATTTAACGATTTGAAATGTATGTGGCTAGTTTTTCTGTGTCAATACGTGCTTTCCTGTATTTATTCTGAATATAACGTCAGTTGGCTTCTTTTTCGAATAAGATTTCATAGTCTCCCCAGCAAAATCTTCATAAAATAAACTTCGAGTTGATAAAGGATAGTTGATTGAGCATCGCAAATTTGATAAATGATAAACAGCAATAAACCATACTTAAGGTAACCCCAATATATACCGCTCGAGAGCATTAGCGTTACAGGAAGTAAAACCCATAGAGGGACTACGAAAGTAGAGTGAGCAATGGTAACCTCTGTATGTTCCCAGGATCATGTGACCGGAAGTAGTAATAACGTGACCTTGCGAAGAGTTTCTCCCCATCTTACACCCCCGGGAGCAGAAAGTGCTTAATCTGGAACATTCGTCGCAGACCAAACAAAATCTTTGAAGAACAATTTTTCCTTAATTTCATCAAAATGTTGGCTGATTTTTTTCAATTATACGTTACGATGTTCTGCAGTGCAAGGCACGCTCCTTGACATACCTATTTTTCTTTTGTATCTGTGGAACAATCTCCCTGCACCTCCCATATTACCACAAACACTTTATGAATAACACATTTTGTATGTCAATGACAAAATATTTAACTTCACAAGTTATCGACAGAGTTGTAAATTCTGAAAATAAGCCTTGGTTTTAAATAAAGTAAGAGTTAATTAATTTTGATGTGCTTTATTATAAATATCTACTACATATTTAGCCGATAATTGTGTTTTACGACTGTTTTTGATTTTACTGCAGATTTTAAATTCGGACAAATTGTCTGCAGAACAATTCCAATTTCTTGGAGTTGTGTTGCAGAACGCTGAATATAATTCTGCTCCTGGGCTCACACCTGTCGGAATGCCGAATATTTTCTGACTAGTTATTATTTCGAGCCATCTGCTGTTCTTTCGTCAGCTGCTTTATAACGACTTGAGTAGAACAAGTGGTATTCGTCCAGAAGATTTCTGATTGGATCTCGACTTTTAACATTAGTCTCTTTTTGAACTGCAGATGAATGACGGAGAGAATTTAGAGAAGAGAGAAGAGAGAATTTAGAGAAGAGAGAATTTAGATAAGAGAGAAGAGAGAATTTAGAGAAGAGAGAAGAGAGAATTTAGAGAAGAGAGAAGAGAGAATTTAGAGAAGCGAGAAGAGAGAATTTAGAGGAGAGAGAAATTTAGAGAAGAGATAAGAGAGAATTTAGAGAAGAGAGAAGAGAGAATTTAGAGAAGAGAGAAGAGAGTATTTAGAGAAGAGAGAATTTAGAGAAGAGAGAAGAGAGAATTTAGAGAAGAGATAAGAGAGAATTTAGAGAAGAGAGAAGAGAGAATTTAGAGAAGAGATAATTTACAGAGCACGAGAGAGACAACATAGAGAGCCGGAATCAGAGGGTGACCACGCTGGACTTTGAGGACAAGCACTAATATGTATTGGTGTTATGCTATTAATGTGACGATGTAAACATTATTGTCTACATTATTACGTTCTTGGAATAAGAACTTAAAAAATCTTAGCTGTTCGTTGTCTCCTCCTTGTGTACGATTCGTATTGTTTTCACGCTACCATTTGGGGCTACGACACTACAGCCCCTAGACTGATTTCGTCAGCTGGGGACTGATTTCGTCATTTGATTGGTCCACTTGACGAAAGAAGAAGCCCATCCAGTAATTCATCATCTGAGTGGTCTATTGATTGATTATCTGATAGTAGAAGACTTTTGGTGATACCACACACACACACACACACACACTTTTATCTAAACTCTAGAGATAAGAATTCACGCCTACTTTGTCAAATTATGTTTTATCCGCAAACGAAGTGATAAGATACGAAATCGGACAACCAAATCAATTTTGCACAGAGGAGTCACTTGACTACTACTTGACAGGTTGATCACACTTTTGAAGATCATGTCATTAATAATGTTTAACCATTTATGTTTCAGGTTTATGGTAAAAGTCCCGTTGTTTGTCTTGTTTGTTTGCTTACATTGAAAATCGATCTCTGCGAAATGAATTTTAAGCGTAAAATAAGATTTTATTGATTCTCTACCTGCTAAATAGTACCCAAGTAATATATCTACTTTTGCTTTTGCATTCGCATACCATTGCAAATCACCGAAAACCTATGGTAACAATCTAATAGTTTTAATAAATAATACCCGTGTGAATTCTGATGTAATTAAAAGTTACCAGTCTTTCTAGACTTTCTTCAACTCACATTTATTAAGATTCAGAAATCGGGCTTAGTCCTTTGGTAAAAACGAAAACGAATTTCTTAGATGTAGTCACATTTAGGAAAGGGAAACTGAGTGAGCTACAATCTGAAAGCGCGTGTTAAAGCGAAACTTTTTGTATCGTAAAACCACATTTGATTCTTTTCTGTAGAAACTTCGCCTCTATTCACTCCCTAAGATGCAACTCGAGGCGTTCGTTTTCTACGCCAACGCTTTAAGAACATCCGCAAAAAACTTCGCCTTTGGAGAAAACTTCACGCTTTTGCATCGCATTAACTGATTCTGAAGGCGGAGAGAAGGGAAAGTACTTTCCGGAGGAGGTGAATGTAACTGCAATTACTCCTTTAGGCGCGTATTTTCTAACAATTACGGAGGTAGTTAACGATGCACCGTTTTTGGCGGTGTAGAGTTTTTAGATTCGGTTAACGCTGAACGAGTTCCGTGGACTATTCTTCTGAGCGTAGAGGGGAATTTTGAAGCCACGGTGAAAACTTTTTAACCGTTAGATTGCAATAGATTGAGAGAAAAACCGCACTTTTTGTAATTTTCACCCGAGAAATTGAGATGGCTAGGATCTATTTCGGCGTAAACTGGCGTTGGCCGAAAGGTTTTCGGAGTTTTAATCAAAAACGTCGGAAAATTTCGGGCATTAATCTTCTAATGAAATAGACCGGCGATTTTCAGCCTTTTTCATCTTGCATAAACTGATCACTTAAACGTAAGTTTTGAGTATAATTCTGTGGCACACCAAATAAAATATCTTGTGCTGATCAGAGGCTAAGAAATAACTATAATTTTGATTGTTTCACAAATAATAACAGCATTACCTAAGTTTTTGCTAGGAAGAGGCTTTCTAAATAATCTTTTTAAATAATCTTTTTGTTATAAAAATAGTTCTTTAAAGTAATAGGAAAAATGTTTGTTTTCTTTTAATACACTTGCATTGAATATTTAATGAGAAGTCTGAGCTTTCCATTGTTTTCGGATGTCTTGAGAAAGGTCGAAAGTCTTAAATCTTCAGTATGCACTTATCGCCGAAATATTTTGTTACGAATATTATCCATTAAGGAAAAGTGAGAATCGCACAAATATGATGTGGAGAAAGACTGCATTGCTATTTTTTCATAATTTTGAAAAATTCACTTTTAAGAGATAATAAAAATGAAGCAATAGATGTTTCTGAATGCTTAGGTTTTCCCTTTGAGCTTATTATTTGCTAACACATTTGTCGAAAGTTTGAAACTACGCTGTTAAAATGAAATAAATCTCAAAGTTTAAAGTGCATATATACAGTAAAAATCACGATTTTCAGCTATAATATTGATACCTTTATAAATTCAAGTTACTGTCCAACTTCTTTGCTTTTAAACAATACACAGACCTTGTAAATATTTTAAATAGTTTTCTAGTTACAAAGGTTTTCTTAGGTACTGTCGCCATTTTAACCATATTTCCTAAACTTTAAACAATTCCTGCGAAGCGATTGTTTCTGCAATGACGATTTGTTCAAACAAATATAACTCAACAGTAAAATGATCTATTATAATTATTTTTGCGTAATTATAATCAATATAATACAGTGGATGTTTGAACTCTCAGTCAGAGTTATTAGTTAAGAAATTAATCTTTAGTTCGTTTTTACATGTGTTAATTCTTGAAAAAATCTCGATTTTTCAGACTTCCTTATGAAAATAATTTATCCAACAAAACATTTTTTCTAGCAACTTGATGGAGGGCGTAAACATGGTGAACAGGAATAATTTCCAACACATTTCTGAAATGAATTTAAACTCAAACCAAGGACTTCTAAAAAATTGGACTTTAAAATCAATATCAAAAAGCAAATATTCTAGTGTAGGGGTGTACAACCTTTTTGGGAGAAGTGCCACTCTCACCGTTGATTGAGACATGGGGGGGGGGCGCAAATGAAGTTACAGCACAGGCACAATGAAGGTGTTACTACCCAATTATGTACAGCTATTATTACACTTAATATGTAAAGTAAAAAATAATCACTTATTTTTTTTTAAGATTAAATTTACAAATATTTTCTCAAAAAATCTAGGAGCTTGTTACAGAGCTAAATGAATGATATTTTGAATAGTTTAAATGAAAAGAGTTAACAAACATTTGCAATGATCAGTCATTTAGAATTACTTTTAAGAATGTGTCTTAAGAACGTCATATGTACTATATGTACTTCAGTAAATTATTTTAGGTTATAAATTTAATTACAGTAAATAGTACAATCAGCAATAAAGATGAGTATCAGAAATTTAAATGATATCAGCAAAATTAGAAATAAAAATTACAGCATCAAATATATTTACTATTAAAATTTCTATAGCATAAACAATAAATATGTTACAGATTGCTAATGGGATGGCTGATACAGAGTTTTACTAACTAATTTAGGTATGTTAGGTTCAATACTGCTAGTAGAAACTCTTAAGACTGATTCTAAATGTTTGTCAGTCCATTTGCTTCTTAACTTAAATCCTCTTGGAAGTTGAGTCAAAATTAGTTTGCGGGCCGCAAATTAATGATTCGCGGGCCGCAGGTTGCGCACCTCTATTCTAGTGTAAACGAGCACCATAAATCGTGTATCATCCTTAAGGCACATTAGGGTCATTTTTTCCGGACACCTGTTATAGCAGAAGCTCAATTCAACATCCAAGTAATTGATAGGGGGCTGTCGACGAAACAAGTGTACATATATCATGTAAACACCGAAAAAATTATCTTCTCGACACCATAAAATGCACATTCAGTGGATCTCCCTTATCAAAGAAAACGAAGCAGCCAACAAACTGGCAAAAGAGGAGAGTTGTCTAGAACTACTAACATCGACTTTTGGTTAACTTTTGAGGAGATGTACTCAAAGGCAAAGGTTTCGAACAGCACGGTTTGGAGGAGACCTCTTGAGCATGACTGGTATCAAGGACATCATCCCGGAGAGACCCTTCAAAATCTCTAGTAACATGGTGCATCAAATCGTCTTTTCAAGATTCAGAAGCGGCATTTTAGGACCATGAATTTTATACTGGAAGAAATGAATTTTCCACCTAGTACCAAGTACACGACTGCTAATAAAAGCACCTTTCCTGTATTGGAATCGCCAGGGATAATTTTTAAATAAGGTGCTGATTTTTAATAACATATCCGGTGCTCTGGTTTTCAATTAATTCAGGGCTAATTGTCTTTTGGACCTGGTCTTACTCAGACTAGAAAAAAGTGAGGTAAGAATTCAGATTTTTAGGAATTTCTCTACCTTGGTTTGATGGATTTTGTACATTTACAAACCAAACATAATTTTAATATGCTCCTGTTACTGTTGCATTGACAGATCTACTAGTTACTGCCCTTGACTTGAAACATTCAACACAAAAACTGTCCTATTTCAAATAGCGCTTCAGTTACAATAATCTGTTTTCCCTCAAAACGAAAGATTGAAGGATTTTCTGATTTTGCTTATGAAGTCAATGAAGTCATTTTTACGGATAAACCTCATGATATAAACCATTGATCATTGATGTTATGAGCAAAACATAAAATCAAGAATTACTGTCAGAGTAGAACTAAATGAAAGTATTTAACTCAGAGTTTTTAAATACTTCAAAAGAAAATTAGCGTTTCTTTAAAATGATTATTTGTTGTTACAGTATGAAATTCTGTTAATATTACACCAAACGTTTCGGAAATAGTTATACTTTTAACGCAATCTTCGGATAAATTCATTTATATTCATGAAAATTTATTCGTAATGCTTACTACTATAAGCAGAACAATTTTTTTGCTCCATAGTTCCTTTCATTTCCAGAAATAATACAACTACAGATTAGACGCTTAAAAGTCGGAAAAGTTTTCCACTCAACCTATCTAAAAGATTCTTCGATTATGGATTTTTTTTCTTATACCGAAACGAAACTAAGTAAAATGAAGGGCTTATATTTTCAATGAAAATGTCACTGAAGTTTAGATTAATAAAAGCTTCAAGCATTTAGAAAAGAAAAGTGAAAAATTATTCAATTAAAAGAAACAAGTTTCACTTGTCTTGTTTCACTGAGGAAATTCTTGCGTATATCTAGTGAATAACAAAGCAAATTTAAATTTTTTTCTGCCTTGGAAATAAAAAACTAGAATTAACATTTTTTTCTCCAAAAGTTTCTGTGAAAGCAATTATTGGAAAACGTATAAAATAGAGTATTCATTATGTTGTAATTGGAAGATTGTCTGTGAGCCTATTCAATCCGGAAAATTAATTCCACATCTCTTCAAAAAAAAACTTTAATTTTGATTATTAAAAATTTAGCATTTTATTCCCTTTATCTCAAAATTGACAACCGCATCTTTTAATTAAATGCGGTTTTTTTTCTCTCAGTTTGAAATACAGTTAGACCAAAGCGTTTTTTGGTAAAAATGTCTTTGTTGTTAAATACCACCCGCGATTTCAATTTAGACCGTAATTTTTAAAAATTATGGCCTAAATAAAACCAATGAAGAGGAAATACTAAGACTTCAGAACAGTTGTAAGATTTTATAAATGTATTGCAATCTTCAAATAATCCCTTATTACCTTTTATATAAATCATGATATGAATAGGTTCAGATAAGAAACTTTTATACATCAATGTTACCGTTTAATTTTGATTACTACCAATTTAGAAATTTATTTTCTTTATTCTAAAATTGGCAATCGCATTTTTTAATTGAATTAACTGTTTCTAAATACTGTCTTCTAATACACTAGGTGTAGAGGCTTTTGTTTTTGGAAAAATGTGTTTGTGTTTAACGATACCCGTGATTTTAATTCAATAAATGAAGGCTTAATTAAAAACAATGAAGAGAGGAAAAATAAAAATTGAGGACTTTTGTTAGCGTAACAAAATGTAAAAAAGTTCAAGAGTTGTTTGTGCTCTTTTTTCTATAAATTGCTGTGGCTATTTCGAGATTAAAAACTTTTAAACATGCATATTAGAACAGAATTATATTCGACTCTGAACGTAGAGAAAATATAGTGTTCTCATGAACGTAAAATTATGAGTCTAATGAAATAATATTATATACGTATTGTTAAAATTCTCTATTAGGCAGTTAAAAGTTATCGATTCATGCATAAATAGCTCATTATTATAATACTTGCGAATAGTTATAAAATTCAAGAAACAGTTATAATATTCCTAGAATATGTAGAAATACTAAACATTTAAATCTCTAACGAAATCAGCTAAGAAGATTAAGAGCATACGAAAACTAAAGGATTTATTCGAGGTTTTAAATTTAGAAATTTCACAAATATTTCTTTGAGCAATTATAAAACAATTTCAAACTTGCATGAATATTGGAATTACCTGTTAGATTAAAGTTTAATTTTCTATTTATTTCATATTAATCAATCCTTCAAATGAAGACAGATTTTTTTTTAAATTTGACAACTTACTTATTTGTAGATTGTTTACCCCGCTTCTGCATTAAAGAGGTCGAGATTATTCTATGTTGCTTAAGGTATCCAAACACGTTGAAAATGTTTATTTTTGATCAAAAGTTAAAAAAAAAAAGGTTTTGATCTTACTTCATATAGTATTTATTTGACTTTCCAAAACATATTAGATTTTTTTTCTAAGTTAATTATTTGCAGAGATATTAAGATTTTAATCAAGACGGGAAAACAGGAAGTACGTATGGAAAACACCAGACATGGCCGTTAAAAGGCCAAAAACCTGTCAAAATTTAAATTTAAAAGTTAATTTATTTTGTAAATATTATTTTAGATGGGTTTGTAAATGTTTAAATGTTTTCTCTTTTGGAAACATTCTAAACATTTTCAAAGAGAAGTGAATAACAAAATTATTTACACGAACAGTAAAAGCAAAGAGAGAGCATACGATACACTTCAAACTATTTTTTTACTCTAAATTAATTTTTATGCATTATTTCCTCGATGAAATGTTCGAACACAAAAAGTTATTGATGGATTCTCGTAAAACTTTGAGAACATGTTCTTTACAATGTTGTCTAGGGAATAAACAAGAAGAATTATGGTGAGTTGAAATTAAAAAAAATTTCAACTCACCATAATTGGCCATTATTTAAAAAATGTAATTAAAAAATTAAAAAAAAATTTAATAACAAAAAAAATAACAATAAATTTAATTAAAAAAATTAATTTAATTAAAAAATTAATGGCCATTTATTAAAAAAATTAATGGCCATTTATTTAAAAAATAGGACTGTAAAACTATCAAAAATCTTGTTTTCATTTTTCGATCGCTTTTTAAAATGTTTGCTTTTCATGTATCCTTTTGACTCGTTCATTCCCTAGAAAAATCCATATTTTTTTTTTTGGTAGCATCATTTTTCCAATTAATTGAATAGATTTTCATGTAGAACATTTGAAGTTTATGACAACTTTCTTTACACTTTCATACATAATCATCATTTTTACAAAATTATTAACACATATTTTAAATATTTATACCTCAATGCTATTAATTAATAATACTAAACATAAAAGTATCATTACATTGTGTTTAGACCATATTTAAAAAAAAGGGTCTCCAACGGGTTCGGATACCTTCATAAATCTCCTGCTCTGAGGAAAATTGATTTTTTGGCCGATATGTATCGTATGGCGAAAACAACAGATGACAGGATAGGTATGTGGATCAGCATTTCTATAGTGGTGAAATCGCCAAAGCCTAGTACTATCAGATGATCAACTAGTGAACCAATCCGATGATGAATCAATGCATGCACCTCTTCTCCAATCTAGTGGACCCATCAGAAGATGAATGCTAGGTTCCATCCAGCAGACGAAAGCAGTCAAAGTGTCACGGTACTACTGGTTTTGGTCACATGTTAATGAGCACAAATGTTACCACCTGCTTACTCTAATTTGATATATTCTCTATGGTTAGACCTGATTACCTCATGAGTCAAATTCGTTTCGTGTGACCATAAACATATTTTTACGTTTTACCACAAATAAGTAGATTATCTTAAATATTCACGAGTAAGGATTCTTAAATAATTATCTACGTGACAACTAATGAACTAAATAGGATATTTTAGAAACCACAGCACAGGCATCTTTCTTTTGGCGAGAAACGGATTTTTTGTCCAGTGCATTATAGTTGAAAGTTTTGAACTAAAAGCTCCGACTTCCATTTTACCTACCTTGAATGTTTTTTTCCTCGGGGTATGCTGAGAAACTTTCCTCGTCTATAAGTAGAACTGATGTAACCAAAAGAGTCTTATTTTAAGAACCATCGAAATAGTTTCTAAAAGCCCAGAAACTTTTCCCTATAATTCAATCTCCCATAAGCCTTAATCTTCGGATGTAAGCTTGGTTTAAATCATACTTGAAAGTATACTTGGTTCAAAATTCATGTATTTAGGCACAGATGCTTTCGCAACTTAGAAACAACTCAATTTGTTTCTTCCATTTTCGTCTTTCCTTTTCAGTACTCATTCAATATTTTTTTGTTGGAAGGCCACTAAATTTAGGGGGTTGGTGATTACTGATATTGGATTTGGATCACCACATCATGCATTTCTAGAGCTAAACGTACTCGAATGCTTCGAGATTTTAACCTCGTTTGATATGAAGGGTATATTTTTTATAAGATAAGCAATGAATACATTACGTGACATTTGTTTGTTTCAAGAAAATGAAACGCGAATATCAACATCTTTAATACTTCGACATCTTCTCGTTCTTTGAAAGACTTTATGATTCGAGCTATTAGATAATACGACAGTTTACCACTTTTAGTAATACCATATATTGGGTCAAAAGCTTCTTAGTAATTTTTATGCTATTAAATGCGATTTATACTGAGGGAAGTTTGTTCATTTCACGCGAAATAAAAGTTGCTAGACTAGTAATACATTATAAATTCTAATATATTTACATTTGTTTTCAGAAAGCAACTTTGAAAATTGGTAAAATAGAAAGTAAAATTTGTGAAATGGAATGCTTGGTAATATTATTGCATACTTATATATCTCTACAGAAAGCGACATTGAAATTTAGCTAATTAGGAAGCACAAATTGGTATAGCAAACAAAACGAAATAAAACGAGTGATCTTAGATATTTATATTTGTCTCAGGAAGTGGCTTTGAAAATTGGCTTATTAGAAAGTAAAAGTTAGAAATGTGTAAGAAAAATTCTTACATATATTGATCTTTGCCTACAGAAGGCGACTTGGAGAATGTTGAAAGTATAAGTTGCCGAACTTAACACTTATATCTAATAGTTGCAACTAGTAATGATGGGTAGAAGTCTCATATTTTTTTGTCTATAGAACACGACTTTCAAAATTGCATTTTGGTGTTTTATAACCTATCATACGATGGAAGCATAGCCCAATTTCTCAATTTTTCGTTCACAGTGGACCATCGTATATTTAACTTCTAAACAAAATTATCTAGATTTAAATATGAATTTTTTAAACTGTTTTACTAGGAATAAAACTATTTGCATCAAAGTAAAATATATTTACATTAAAGTATCCACCAACGAACTTTAAATACATATCACACCTTCAAATAACATGTCCTAATGCAAAAGGAATAGTTATTTTTCAAAGAAAACAAATAATTATATTTATTGTTAAATAAACTAAGGAATCTCATCGAATGATTAGGAAGGTTAATGCGCTACACTTATTATTGTTTTAGAAATAACTCTGAAAATTAATAAAGAAATAGTCATATTTCTTCAAATCAATTTTTTTTAAAGAATTTACTATTCTTTGAAACCCTTATTTCATGCACAAAGTTATCAAATAAATTATTTTAAATAAAAAAAAGCTATCAAAATGTCTAAACATATAAAAATGAATTTGTATTTTAAATACATTGAAATAACGAAAGCTGAGTAAGGTATTTTTTTTTGTTTAAAATGTAGTGGTATCGTACATTCTGACGTATTCAACGGAAAAACTGCCTTTAAATGTTTCTTACGTATTCATTAAAGCTGTACAGTTAATGTAAGAAAATTTTAAAATTCAATTATTTTTCGGTCACTTTTAGGGTACTGGTCCGATTATTACAATTTCAGAAATCTGTATCAATTATGCATCGCAATATTAAACCTACAGGTGGTTTGAACGAGATATCTCGTCCATCGGGATCTGACAAATTTTGCTAATGATAAGATATCTTGCCATCAAAATAGATTTTCCATGATGACGAGAGATCAAGATCTGGAAATTTTGTTTATAGGATGAGATATATCGTCATTCAGCGACATGGTCAGCTTTACCAGTAAACGAGATAACTCGTCGCATCACTCACACGAGGGTTTATTACTGACTTTTTCAGTAAGATGAAAATTAAAGTTAATGTATCTTCCTTGTAGGATTTTAGTTTAAGAAATAGTATACAACCGCAAAGATTATATTCCATTAAAAAAATCCGATTAGTTATACTTAACTTACAAGTTAATTTCATCGCATGATCCTTAAATCAGCGTTAAAGGCACGTTTCATTTTAATTTTAATTCTTCTCTTTTGCCTTTAAAACTTCAATGATTCTCGGCATCTTGGATGTTCTATGCTTTTGCAATTCATTGAGTGTTGAATTAAACTTCTTAATTCACATCTCATTAAAGAAACATTGAAAAGTCCACAAATAGCCGAGCAAAATTACCAGTTAAACACTCTAAAGGAAGTATCTTTATCTTTTTAAGTATCGTTCCATAATTAGATTTGATCAAATAAGCGATTAATGAGAAAGATGACTTTTATATCGTTTTAAAATGCGAGAGAAAGATTTTTATTACGCAAAACAAATTAATGGAATATTTCTTCAGTACACTTAAACTTGATTTAAAGTGTATATTGATTAATAATTAAGTTCATTGGTTCTTGTATATTTGACAAATCATTTTAACAAGTATGAAGTTAGTTTCTATACAAAATAGGCTGTATAATCAAGCGAAAAACTGAAATTACATTCTCCTACTTCGTCTGAGGCACCGGTGGGCTAGTTGGAAGACAAGCGGATTAGAAACCTGGGGGTTGCGACTTGGAAGTTCTGTCCAGCTAAAGACATGGGGGCTGGTGCACTTTAAATCTGTCTTGGCCTGCAATGTCATCGCATCGGCGTGGTGTGGAAATTTGGAGGTTTCATCTCCAGCTCAGGTTTTCTCGTCATCTGCCCGTAGTTCGAAATTGCGAAGCGTTGTTCTTGATAATTTCCCTTTCGTACCACCACGTAATTTTGAACCACGATCAGATGTCGAGGTCACACCTGAGGTGGCATCCCACGCTCTAAACTTCCAAACCACACGAATAGGAGGACGATTGAGGGAACGATAGATTCAACGCAAGCCTCCTGTTTCTAGTCCGTTACGCTTCCAACCTTGCTACCGCAACCCTCATTGTTATTTGATTACGATTTGTCTTCCTGCAACCTACCACATCCAGACGTTTGTACAGGAATAGATAAATCACCCTGTATATTCCTCTTCATATCTTGATCGACATCTCAGGCAGGGACTCGTAAATTGAATTCATCACTCAAAAAGCCTGTGAAACGAATTTCTCGACTGTGCACATATTTCCTCATCTGCGTGTGGTTTCGCGCGTATTTCTCACGATCTTATACACTACCCTACAATAATCGTTGGACCGGGCAGCTGAATGTGACGGTATAAAGGAAATAATACATGTTTAATAGGTGGATGGTCCCCTACGTGCTGCAATTACACTAGCAAACCTTGTGGGCATACTTTCAACAAGGTTTTGATACACAACTATGGGTATTTGTGTCCATACCTGCTGCAAAAATGTTGCCAACTCAGCTGTAGATTTCGGACGTGGTTCCCTGGTCCGTAAACGTCGCTCTAACTCGTACCACAAATGTTCTATGGGGTTTGGGTCGGGAATCTGAGTAAGACCGAGAAGACGTTTTACACACGTCTTGATACCACTGCTTGACAGAGGCTGCAACATGACATGAAGCTTTGTAGTCCTGGAAGTAACATTCGTCCATTCCATAATATTGTCAGAGCGTTGGAAGAACCTGTTTGACCAAAATGATCATGTACGCGTCGGCGTTCAATTTACCAGGAACAATGTGCAAAGGTCCCAGGCCATACCACGAAATATACCCCCAAACAAGTAGTCGGATTTTATGCAAATTCGCTGGCGTCGAGTCCATTATTGTAGGGTAGTGTATTTCTAACATCCACATAGTTCCTACGGCTCACTCACGTAGCCTGAAATGTTCATATTTAACCCTTGTTACTTTTTAAACACAGCCTATATTAACTTAAGTAGCGGAAGGTATCGAAAAAATTAATAAATTATCAATGAAACAATACCGTAAATTCGTTTCTAAAAAAGGTTGCATCCGACGTATGTTAACATTTTTCGTAAATTTTTTCATTTACAAAATATCTTCCATTTTAGATGCCTTTAGAGTTGGAGACAATGTACGGTTTCCGTGAATTTGTATTTATCACGAAGCCATAGAATTGAATACACTTTTTGGCAAAACTGATCGTGATATCCAATTTGATTTAAATGTGATTTGTTGTTTGCGACACTGAAACAAACAGAAGTTAGTTGAGTCTTCCAATTCAATAACTATATTACGTCTCTGCTATAGCAAGTATATTTCTTAGAGACGTAAAAAGTTATAGTATTGAATTCAATCTTTATAACATTGATCAAGATTTCTAATTTTATTTACATGTGGAATGTTATTTGCATCACGGAAAAGAAAGAAAAGTTAATTACCTTTTTCCAATTCAATGCATATTTAATGTCGGTACGTATAGTAGTGTTTGTGCTCAATATAAATTAGAGCAAATATTAGGTTTTTTCACTTAATTTTATTCTATGCTCTTTCAATTATTTTATCGTATCATGTTCTTTGAAAATATGAAAAGATATACAAATGGATTCATATTTATTATAATATACTCTCGAACCCGGGAGTAGAAAGTGCTTAAAACTACAACGTACGTCGTAGAACAATTTTTCCTTAATTTCATCAAAACTTTGACCAATTTTTTTCATTCATAAGTTACGATATTCTACAATGCAAAGCGCGCTCTTTGCCAAATGTTTTTTTTTCTACTCTAGCAAGGGAACAACCTCCCTACACCGCCCAAATTACAACCCACACTTTATAAATAACACATGTCCTATGTCAATAACATAATATTTAACTTCAAAAGCTATCGACAGAATTCGAAATTCTGGAAGTATTCCTTGTTTTAAAATAAAGTAAGTTAATTAATATTCATGTTTTGTTATTAATATGTAATACATTTTTAACCTATAATTGTGTTTTCGTCTGTTTTTGATTTTCCTGCAATTTTCGAAATTCAGACAAAATGCTTGCAGAATAATTGAATTTGCTTGGAGTTGTGTTGCAGAATACTGAATATAATTCTTCTCCTTAGCTCTTGAATATACAAAGTTTACTTAGGATTGTTGTCCTAAGTACATATCCCAGCCACCAGGATGGCCTAGTTGTTATGGCACCAGATTCCAATTACTTGTGCATGAGTTTATTCCGTTTACTTCGTGTTTCCAACATCTTCGTTTTTTATAGACAAACTCCGAATGTAAAACGACCACTGTCTGAAATCTTCAAATCCCATGTAAATACATGATAATGAAAATTCATTAACTGCACAGGTATTATTATAATTTGTGTGCAAAATTATATTTGTACATTTATATAACAAATTATATAAATGTGCAAATACCAATTGGGTATAAATTGGAGCCATGAACAAAATGTTATGGAATTTAATCCAATCATTGATACTGATACCCAATTTCATTTGCATGTGATTCGTTATTTGCATCAATGAAAAGTAAGCACGTTAGTTAAGTTTTTCCAATTCAATACATAGTTCCTGTTGCTAACTATAGCAAGTATTTTTGTTCTTAGTTAATGGAACATGATCGCAAATATTAAATTTTCTACTTACTTAAATTCTATACTCTTTCAATTATTTTATCGTAGCGTGTCTCTTGAAAATATGAAAATATATAAACGTTTGGATTCTTATTATTTTAATGTATTCTCGACTATACAGTTTATTAAGGATTGACGTCCTAAATACATAGTCCGGCCTGCAGTAGAAACCAGGGTGGCCTTGTGGTTTTGGCACCAGACTCCCTTCACTTGTGCGTGAGTTTCTTCCGTGTAATTCGTAGTTCCAACATCTTCGTTGCGTAGACAAAAACCGAAGATTAAACGATCACTATATTGACAATCCGTAGACCTCATGGGAATGATAGTTCATTAATTGCGCAGGTTATAAAATTTAATATTAAGATGCAAATACTGGGGATAGGTTGGAACCAAGAACACAAAATGGGAGCAAAGACACTCCCACATTGGCGAGTGATCGCGTTCGTGGTTGTGATAGTGAGTTCAAAACCCGCTCCTGGCTTTAATTTATTTTCAAACCATTGTTATAAATAAAATATTTTAAACCAAATTAAAATAAATCTACGAAATTGACACTTTTAAGGCAAATAAATTTGTTTCTATTGTATTCGAAAAAGGCCCTTTGAAAACGATGAAATCATGAGCACTTTAATGATTTTTTATTCATATATATATAGAATTTCTACTTCAGTAGCTTTAAATGGGATTCAGTGTTTTGATTGATTGTCTATTTTGTGTCCAAATCGAAAGGTTATAGAATTTCATTCAATCCTTGCAACATTGATACTGATTTCCAATTTTAGTTTCTTGTGATATGTACTAATTAACATTATAAATAAAATATTTTAAACCAAATTAAAATAAATCTACGAAATTGACACTTTTAAGGCAAATAAATTTGTTTCTATTGTATTCGAAAAAGGCCCTTTGAAAACTATGAAATCGTGAGCACTTTAATGATTTTTTATTTTTATATACATAGAATTTCTACTTCAGTAGCTTTAAATGGGATTCAGTGTTTTGATTGATTTAGTCTATTTTGTGTCCAAATCGAAAAGTTATAGAATTTCATTCAATCCTTGCAACATTGATACTGATTTCCAATTTTAGTTTCTTGTGATATGTACTAATTAACATTATAAATAAAATATTTTAAACCAAATTAAAATAAATCTACGAAATTGACACTTTTAAGGCAAATAAATTTGTTTCTATTGTATTCGAAAAAGGCCCTTTGAAAACTATGAAATCGTGAGCACTTTAATGATTTTTTATTTTTATATACATAGAATTTCTACTTCAGTAGCTTTAAATGGGATTCAGTGTTTTGATTGATTTAGTCTATTTTGTGTCCAAATCGAAAGGTTATAGAATTTCATTCAATCCTTGCAACATTGATACTGATTTCCAATTTTAGTTTCTTGTGATATGTACAAATTTCCATCACTTAAAAGAAAGTATAAATTAATTAAGTTTTTTTAATTCCATACATATTTCATGTGGCTACCTATAGCAAATATTTTTGTTTCAGAGTTACAAAAAGTATTACTAACTTTAATGTTTTCACTAAGTTTAGTTCGTGTCTCTATTTTCATTATTTCATAATTTTGGGTTCTTTGAAAATATGATATTTTCGAATTAATTTATATTTAACAGTTCAGAGCATCAAATTAATTAGAGAGAAACATTTTACAATCGCGAATGATTTTCGTTCTAAATGTAGAATACTTGTTCACTGTAGCAACATGTAACATTTATGCAGGGCGATTCGAAACTAAAAGAGAAAACTTACAGGGTGTTTAGGAAAGAACTCCGTAACTTTGAAATGACGTAACCACGAAACCGTGATCGATAGGAATATGCTCGGTTAGAAATGGGCAAGATGGTGTCCGACCACACAGCACTTCTACAGTGTTCACCTTCCTTGATGAATATTTCCGTCACAGAGTCATTGCTCTAAATTATTCAAAAGAGACCGGCATCGGAATAAATTGGCCTCCATACTCCTCGGATCTCAATCCATGTGAATTATTTCTCTGGAGTTTTGAAGGACATTATTTACAGTAAGTTATACTAAATATTCTTCCGGTAAACTTTAAATTATTAAAATCGGACTGACATGAACAATACAGGAATAAGAGACACTCCTACTGTAACATTTTATCTTGTTCAGGATTAGAACCGTAGTGCCTATACCTGATCCTAGGAATTTCTATTTTTTTAAAATTTGTGCTGAGATAAAACACTTTTCAACACAATGTTACAAGAGTAATGACTTCCTTATTATGTATTTGTTTATTTTTATTTTTTTTGCAGAGTTCTTTCTAAAAATTGTCGAGTTTGGGTGTGCACTACCCTCCAAGTGGTTATGACGAGATTTCTCATCCATAAATATCTGAGCCATTTAGTTAATGACAAGATATGTCGTCATGACGATATTGCCTATTTCTGGATGGTGACGATGGTCTGGATGATTGATATCCTGTTCATCAAAATCTAGTCAGTTTTGCTAATGAAGAAACACATCGTAGAGACTTCGCCAGGAACGTTAATATTTCGTTATGTGTGTACCCACGAAATTCCTCTTGCTTCAGAATACTAATTTGAGATTCAAATTCTTCTTTGTGTACGTGTTGTATGATGATGTATCAAGGTGGCTATAGAACTGAATCCGTTATTTTTTCTCAATCCATTCAATTTTTTCACTATGATTCCCGTTTTCATTTAAATGTAACCTTCTTTCTGTTTGTGAAACGATATTTTTGACACCTGTCTTTTTTTTTAATAGTGATCCTTTCTATACCAGTTTACATAACGAATTTTGTACAAAGATATTTTCTGACCAATAAAAGCCATAGATTTCTCCCTTCGTCGTGTTCGCTAATGGTGGCTGGGGCACGTTAAATAGGTCGTGGTCACAAAGTCCCCCATGTTCCCATACCAAATCAAAACCTCTGGGGGTACCTGATCAGCCTCTGATTGGGATCTAAATTACGATATGTGTGAGTGAATGGATGTGTAAAAGGGACCTTCCTGTAAAACGGATGTGTCATGTATGAAGAAGTCCAACCCTCCGGGGCAATGGAACCCCCAATTGGGCAATATATGGCCCGCACGACAGCAACAACATTTCTCCCTTCAAATCTATAACGCAATTTGTTTGGCCCTTTTTTTTAAATTGCTCGATATAAACTTAAATAAGGAAAATTGTCTAAAAATATCTTTTGGCACTTGTTTATAAAATAATGATCAATACTTAATCAAATTCCTACAGTTGCCTAAATATATTTTTTTATCTATCGAAAACAGACTTCTGTCTACAAATGTATATATAAAAAATTAAATCCATCTTTAAAATACAAATCCCAACGCCATTGTATTTTACCATTTCTATCTCAGCCTAAATTTAGATCAATCTTGTTTAAACGAAAACTGAGATAGATTAAGTGTTTTTTGGTGAGAAAAAAAGAAACAATTCCCCAACAAATCTGTTCTCTTAATCTATTATTATTACCTCTACGATTCACTTAAATATCAGGTTCTTTTAATATGAATTAATTTTGTCGCTTGTTTTTTTAATGCTGTTCGATATCAATTCAATTTGCGGAAATTGTCTCTACAAACTCTTTTAATTAATCGGAACCACGGATTTCTCTTAAATTTGTATTCATCTCCACAGTACAAATCCCAACTTCGCTGCAATAACCATTTCTACCTGGACACTAAATTACTATAATTCAATCTTTCTTAATGTAATACAGAAATATATTTACTTCCTTCTGTGAGAAAAGATGAAACAATTCCCCAAAATACCCTGTTCCTTTAATCGAACGTTTTGTGGGATTGTCGCCGAAGCGAAAAATTTCAATTTTCCGTAACAAAAGAGAGCTTCCCACGAGGTTTCTTTTACGTAGGGATATCTAAAGTAGGATTTAAATCCAGACATTCCTATCTTCGAAGAAGTTTTGCATGCGAAAGATTAAATTAAATGTAGAATACAAAAATTGGGTTCGTACTTAGGTCGAACTTTCCTACTACGAAACGACAAGAGAGAGAGAGAGGTATGTTATCTGATTCATCGGTTCATTCTGGATATTTCTGAACTTTCCTGCTCGGGAATTTGAAAAAAATGTTATGAGTTTCTATTGAGGGTATGCTGTGATGGAAATTTGATCAATGCGTCTTACAAAATATCTAAGGACTTCGAAGAGTACGAAAAATGAGAGCTATGGAATGTTTTGTATACGGGCTCAAATCTAGGAGTAGGTCTAAATGACTTCGCCTTGCATGCTAACTATTTAATGGCATTCGAAATAGAATAGAAGGGAAAGGGATTTATAATTTAGGTGAAAAATGAAGCGATTTTCATGGCTCTCCTATTTTTACCGTGAATTGAATGTACCGGCTCTCAACAAGTATCATTGCTAGCATTTTTATTTGAACTTCCATTTCTCTTTTTATTAGTTTTTGTCCACCAAAATATCAATATCTAATTCAGATAATAAAGGTAGATAACACGGGCCTGCGAAAACAATTTTTTGTTGCACCGGGTTCACAAATTTGCATTTGTTGTTAAGAATTTCCAGACAATTTTGTTTCTCAACCTCTTTTAAATAAAATGAAATGAAAATCAATCAAGTTAAATCGTTGATCAAACGCAATAGTGGTGTGATGGAAATTTGATCAATGTGTATATATCTCTCACAAAATATCCATAGACTTTGATGAGCTCGAAACATGAGAGATATGTAATATTTTGCCCTAGAACTGAAATTTACGTGTAGGTCTAAGTTAATTCGCCTTGCATGGTTATCTAATGGCATTTGGAATAGAATATAAGACAAGGATATTTAGTTTAGACGAAATGTGAAATGTTTCATAAGGCTCTCGTATTTTGACTATAAATTGAATGTTCAAGGTCCTCAACAAGCAACGCGTAACACTGAGAATATTTTTATTTTAAATTCGATTTCGCTTTTTCATAATTTTTTTAACTAAATAGCACATTAGGGTTCCGAGAATAATGGTGCATTAAACCGAATATTATATTTTTGTGGAATAGCCTAGTAATTTGCATCTTTAATTTACTGTTGTTTTTGACTCCAAATTTTTTTCCGTTCTTTCAACTAGGTACTTCAGGACGGAAAATTTGATGTAGTAAGGTAGTTTGGTTGAGTTGGGTCATATAGCCTGTGGCCAAGCCGTGCCAAACAACTTCACGTGCACGGACATACATATACAATGAACGTTTTATTGATACAGAAGAGATATACACCCAGGGATGAATTGAACCTTCTCTGCATACAACTCTTGATGTAATCCTATGGTAGGGGCTGTGTTGATTTTTCGTTTTTCCTTAATGGGTATTAGTGTTATAGATGTATCAGATATAGTAGGAAGGATGGAAATGGACCGTGCCCTGTGAAGAATTTTATCTCTTCCTTGGTCCAACTTGCAGATTTTAGTGACACTTTTGATAACACATCATGCACCGTCCTGCCTGTTTCCCCTTCGTCCCATTCAGATTGACTTTTCCAGATCTGGTTTTAGTGTCTAACTCTCTCTCTCTCACAGTATTGGTAGAATCAGTATAACAATTTGATACTTTCAAAAATATATGGCTGATAAATATTTTAATTCGGCACATTCGCACTATTTTCTGTTTTGCTTTTTTAAATATAAGGTCTAAATTGAGTTGCGTTTGTTGCTGTGATGGGATTCGGTCTAATACTAATCATCTAAAGTAGTCAGCCATCTTGACTACGTACCATAAACACTGGTATCCCGATTCCATCTTTTGATATCATGATGAAATTATACATCCCTCTGTTCTTCGATTTGAACTCTTGAATTTTCTGGGAAATTGAGACGAAAATAGAAAATACTAGTCTGGTGATATGCAAGTGGGATTTGTATTGAACTTCGAAAGCGATTGTATTTGAAACGTATTACAAAAACTACCTTCATTCATTCCAATCTTTTCTGACTTCGCGTTTCTTCCTATCGTGAGTTTGGATTAGTTCCCTTCGCATTCAGCTGCAATGTGCCTTATGGGAATAGAGTAAGAACCTCTCTCTCGAAGCTAAATAATTTGATTTATTAGAAGTTTCATTTTATCTCGGAGATTGAAGTCTACTCCTTAAATTTGGAAAAATTGCCAGTGAGGAATGAATCACGCGTAAGGTCCGATCAATGGTAAACATGATACCCACTTGACTACAGTATATGAGATGCATTGAGAAGTAATGGTAAATGCCAAAAATCTCCAAGCATTTTTCAGGATAAATGTTTTTTTGTTGAAATTTTTTAGACCCGGTGAAGATTGATGGACAATTTTTAAGCTTCGTAATTTTTCAATTCCAATTCCTTTTTCAGTTGGATCATCAATTCTTTGAGATATATTCTAAACATATCCCGCGCCAAAACACTTTTAACCACAAGAAATCTCTATTCGAAAGGATAACACAGCTTTTGTTCAGTTTAATCGTAAACCTTAAATATTGCAGAGCACATTTTAAAAATGTATTGCTCTTTTTGGGTATTGAGATTAATTTTTATAAAAATAGTATTTACTCAGATCTGGAGTTTTAATACGATTTTGCTAAATCTGAAGTTATTTTCTAAGAGAAAGCTAATTTGCAACATTTTTTTTTTATTTGTGTGATCAAAATTGAACTAGGATTTTTTTTAAATCTTCATATGCATTTAATACCAGAGATTAAATAGCTTACGATATATATCCGTATTGAATTTTTAAAAATAGTTACATAGTTATAAGCTAGTAATATTTTTCTGAATTTTATGCAATCTTTACAAATCTCCAGTATTTACTACCAAAATGAAGAATTTCCAAGAAATTCTTGGCTCTGGTATTAAATGTTATTTACTGTGATTAAACCATTCATTCTTCCTTTTGAATTCAATTAAGTTGAATTAAATCTAAGAAATAATTGATACTTTGGGTTTTGGGAACTTTTTAAGATTAGCTGTAAATTTATACCTAAATTTTAACAAAAGCTATTCTGCACTGCTTGAAATAAAAAATTTCCCAAACAATCTGAATCACAAACACAGATTAAAATGTAAATATATTTTTGTAATCCTTATAAAAAGTTATTAGAATAGTGTTATGGAAATTTAATACTGAAAATATTTATTTTAAACACCTTTTTATCTTTTATTTAAAATTTACAACTCCGTAGAATCATATACAGCATCTACAAGAAAAACTTTAAGCCAGGTGTGAAAAATCTTATCTTTTAAATAGTTATCGCAATTGTGCCCTTTTCAAGACGTTTTTCATAACATTTCTTAATGTTTCAAATTCTAGCGCTTAAAGATCTGGCCGATTATTGTTGTTCATCTGTTGGAATGTATGATGTTTGAAAACATCAACTTTGTCATTGGGATGGCCCCATTAGAAGAAATCAGGAATGGTCAGATCGTGGTTTTTTTTTTAACTCTTCTGGTGGTTGTCTAGACGAAGTATGTGGTCTTTAGAAAAATTGTCCAGAGAGTGATGCACAATATATCACGTCATAAGAAAAAAAACTGACCAGATCTTAATCTCATTGCCATCAATAAATCGGCAAAATTTTGAAGACAAGACACACTACCTTACAATAATGGACCGGACAGCAAGATGTGATGGTATAATGGAAATAATGCATGCTTTAATATGGGGGTGGTCCCCACGTGCTGCAATTACACTAGCAATCCTTCTGGGCATACTTTCAACAAGGTTTTTTTACACAGCTATGGGTATTTGTGTCCATTCCTGCTGCAAGAATGTCTCCAGCTCGGCTGTAGATTTCGGACGTGGTTCCTTGGTCCGTAAGCGTCGTTCTAACTCGTGTTCTATGGGTTTTAGGTCGAAACACTGAGCAGGCCAGGGATGACGTCTTACATCGATATCTTGATAAAACTGCTTGACAGAGGCTGCAATTTGACATGAAGCGTTGTCGTCCTGGAAGTAACATTCGTCCATTCCATAAAATTTCCATACCATAGGAAGAACCTGACTGTCCAAAATGTTTATGTAGGATTCGGCGTTCCATTTACCTAGAAGAACATGTTAAGGTCCCAGGCGATACCAGAAAAACACCCCAAACAAGTAGTTGAATTTTATGCAAATCCGCTGGAATCCGGTCCATTATTGTAGGGTAGTGCATCTCGTCCTTGCAATTTCGTCAGATTATCATGTACAACATACCTCGTTGAAACCACGTAGAGAGTTAAAAATCACGTTGATCCGTGACTTTTTGCCTAACTGAGCGCTGTCTGTCTGTTCGTGGAAAGTCGCTTACTGACCTTTCCCAAGTCATCAATCAATCGACACAGTTAAGGACCTTGGCCGCAGGTTCTCCTCCCCTGCTCCATACAATCAAATGATTGGTGCTTTGCTCATATCTTGCTTATACTGCTTTCCATTGTGTTTAAAGCCAAATGTAGGCAGAATGAATTCTATTATATTCACGTATGTAGATTGTTTCCTGTAGGATTTGTCCTGTAAAATTTGGACTCGGTCAAAAGGACACACTCAAGGACCTAGATGGCCACATACGTCCTTAAGATCGTACGCTCCCCACCCCTGGTCCAGACATTCAAATGCTCCGTGTCTTGCTAATATCCTGCTCGACTGCTTCCTATTGCGAAACTTTGCGTTTAAGGCGAAATGGGTTGAATTAATTCTATTCCATGCACGTATGTGGATAGCTTGTTATAGGAGTCTCATTCCTTAAGTGAACAATTACGGTACTTTATGCATCTCCATAGAAACAGAAAAGTCAGATAAGGAGAGGGTCTTTCTACCCTCTTTAATCTAATTAATAATACCCTACTCTTTCCGGCCCAATGGAATCACGACCGATGATAACGAGTCCCTGAGCTGAAAAAAGGCTAAAAATATATTTTGAACTTTCGTACTGGAATCAGTGCGGAAAGCAAATGCGATCACCCTCTTTTCTTTACTCAACTGGTGAAGCGAATAATTGAGTGGGCAGAGTAGAAGTAAACCGACAAAGATGTTGGGATTCTCTTCCTATATTCTTTTGCTGGTTGATAATTGGCACGATTCTGTAATGGATAATACCGAAGAACTATTTCGTTGTGCTGGTGATTTGGTACGAAACCTCGAAATGGCTGCAATGTATTTTTAACGGCATATCCTCTATGGAAGAGTGACAAGTACTCTCCAATAACCTGCATGTGGTATTCAATCTCTTTATTGACTCTGCTGAGAGTTTTTATGAGGTGGAGTGGAAACATATCTGAATCATTTTGAAACGCGAGGAAACATTTGGTGTCTTCTTTCTAACGTTATCTGTGACATTCTCAATCCATTTTTATGCGATAAAACAGTTGAAACAGATGAGTTTTATGAGATAAAACAGTTGAAACAGATGAGTTTTATGAGATAAAACAGTTGAAACAGATGAGTTTTATGAGATAAAACAATAGCATTTAGATAATTTTTAAGCATTTGGGAGTGACGTCTTTCTACTATTGTCTATGTAATACTCAATTCCTTTATTGACTGTTGAGAGTTTTTAAGAGATAGAACGGTAACATCCGTGTCCTTTGGAAAAGTAAGGAAACACATATTTTAGTCCAGGGTTCAGTTTCTAGTTCCATCTTTCAGCCCCAGTTAGCCGAAAATCGCCATTTATCCAAATTTATTTTGGAACTTTTTAGATTCCTTTTCTCAATTTCTTAATTTTTTTAGTTGATTTATGTTCTAAATTGAAACCCCGAATTAGAGCCTAAAAATACCAATACACAAAAATACGAAGCAGCAAACAGTCCCTCAGTATCACAATGAAAATTGCCATTCCGTTCATAGGCCAAATCTTTTTAATCAACAAATTTGGTTTTGAGAGCGGCAATAAAACGTTTCCCTTACGAGGAAACAAGCAGGAACTAAAAACAGTTGAAAGAAAGAGCACCACCCCACCTCATTATTTTTCACCGGAAAAGAGCACCGGGACAAATTTTAGAGATCTGAGGTACGATCATCGCGGCACGAATCTAAATGCTAAATGTGCCAATGTCCATTTAACCATGTTCTAAAATTTTGAACAATCCAACCGCAATTAATTATAAATAGTCTTAGGGTTACTCCTATCTCGAATTTAAACACTGAACTAGGTAATAAAACCAACCTAATACATATATCTGAGAACCAACAAACCGTGCCCTTGTCTTTTGTTCCTAGGTTCAATCCTCAGATTCAGTCTTTTAGTCATAGGTTCAAAGCCCTGGTTCAGTCTTTTAGTCCTCAGTGAGACGAAAATTTCCATTTCCTTTATGTACCAAAAGTTGGACCTATTCCGGATCATTTTCCAACGAACTTAAATTTTTGAATAATCCGATCATTGAATTGTCTCCCTTGTATCGAATTAAAACCGAATTAGACCTTAAAAGAGATTAATACAGATGTCTAGAAAGCAGCAAACAGTCCCGCAATCTTTTACACCGAAAATCACCATTCCGTTTATACGCCAAATGTTTTTAATCAACTAATTTGGTTTGAGCGCGGCGATAAAACTTTTGCCTCACGAGGAAACAAACAGGAATTGAAAACAATTCATACAAAAAGCGCCGCCCCACAACACACCCGTTTCCCCATCCGCATTATTTTTCGCCTGGAAAGAGCCCCGGAACAAATTTAGAAGATCTGAGGTGTGGCCATCGCGGCCCGAATCTAAATGCAAAATAGGCCCCTTCGTGGTTAACTCTGCAAAAAAGGTAGAATGATTAGATATTTTAATTAACAAAGAATTGTAATGAAAGTGGAAGTTTATGCTAAAGAGTTTGTAAGAGCACAGAAATTGAGAAACATAAAGGGAAATGCGACTGGTTACATGACGCTTGAAAGAAGAAAGAAGTGCATAAAAAACACCTGCACAACCACGGATATCATCTTGAGGGCCTTCTTTCGTATTGGGAACGGATGTTGCAGATGTTCAATGAGAACAATTCTTCATTCTTTTGTCTTTCATTTTACTACTTATACCCTTATTAACGCTCCGCACAAAACATCATCTTTTGCTTCGAGAGCCACGACGTTTCTAAAAATTCATTAAATAACGATAATTACGGACTGAACTTCTGCGGGAACTCGAGTTCATTTGAAACTTTTTATCGAAAATAAAATGTCGAGCATTGCGATGTATTTCTTTTTAAGAGAAGTTTAGAATAGTTTTATTCTTTCTTGGATAAATATTTAATAAATCGTGCTCTTTTCTTATTCTTAAAACGGATATGCAACTAAAAAGTAGTTTAAATTGGAACTATTTTTTATTGTTAATCATTGCTTAAGTATAATCGGTTGCTACTTTTTATGGTTATGTATTTATAGGAACTATTTTTTTTTCAGATCCATAACTTCATTTTGTATTTCCAAGGATGAATTAGTTTTAATGTTTTGTAAGGGGAAAGAAAAGAATGAACATTTCAACACCAATTTGGGGTTATATTTATAAAAAATTTCTTTAAATATCTGTCATAGATAGAAAATTATAAAGGAAACCTATTGCAAAGAACCTGACATCCTTCACATTATATAGCCCTTTTAGATTTATTGTAACAGAGTTTCATAAGTACATGTTAAGATTGTGAAGTCCTCCACTTAAGGGTTCTGAATTTTGCATGTGTCAAGTTGATATATCCAACACTAAAAAATATAACTTTTAATGCGTATGTTGATTAGTTTTTAATAATTGCTAATGGCACACACACAAGTTATACCTTTTTTTCGCTTTTCTTCGTCTGGTATACTAATCTTAATGAATAAAATAACGAAAATACGTTTTAAAAAACACGCACATATAAGTTACAGAGGGTAAGACCTCAAATGTCTGAATAAAGATGGGACCTTCATAGTAAAAATAAGGGGAAAACATTATTATTTTAATAAGCGAATTCTACACTTAAGGAGAGAAATATTAAAATAGTGTATTAAATATAAAGATTGTACATTAAAATATGTGGATAGAATATATTTTTTGGAACACCTATCTTTAAGCTTGCCAAAAGTAGGAAAATGGTTGATTTCACAAGTTCTAAAGGAATAAAAATAAACACATTTGATGTTTTTGTTAGGACATTCTGAAAACAGCAGACGAAATTATTTAGCTTTTCATTTGTTTCATGCTTTTGGAAGCAAATTGGTTCCTTTTAAATATCATCCAGATAAAAAGAGAGAGAAAAATAAATTATATATATATATATATATATATATATATATAACTCTTTCTTTCTCTTTTATAATTTTTATTTGAATGATATTCAATAAAACTCACAGCACGCATATCTAACGAATTTGTTTTACCAAAATTGAGTTTTGTTCTGCCGTTTTCATCATACATGCGTAAATTTCTATTAGTTGTGCAAATTGTTTACTTTATTTTCACAGAAATGTCTGAACGTTTTATACAGTCGCATAATGTAGATTTCAACACTCAAGACTAACACATACTTACTCTTCGGAATCCCATTATAATTAGAAAGATAACCCCTCCAATATGCTGTTTAAGTAAACAATAAAACATTTTCCTAACAGCACCCCAAAGATATATGTAGAATTCAGATATTTATCAGATTCATTTATTCCTACACTAGCAAAAGTATATATCCTGGTTTTCTTTCTAATTTATACATAACAAAGCACAGTTTTTATATTTCATTTACATCTGGCTTAGCTAAAACTTTTATTAAATTTCCCTATTGAGATATACATATCTGAAGTTTCGAAAACTAAGCAAGATAATACATTACACAAAGTATTTTTTTTGGAGGAAATGCGTTAACATACTAATTAAAACATGAAAAGTAACTGTTGGAAAACACATAATTTTCAACAGGAAGTTGTAAACACAATTACCATTACATTGTTTAAATACTGCATACTAAGTATTTTGATTTATTTCTTCTTGTTGCGATGGTAATTAAGGTGACCAATATGAGTTACATATGCAAAAGGGCCTTTATTATCCCTTTAAGTACACCGGTATACAATTTCTTTGAATAATACAAATGTTTATTTTGTTAACATAATCTTGAATTTTTACTCGTGTCCCTTTAAATAATTGCTGAATGAAAAACGCTTCATAAATTTCATTGTATGACGAATTCTTACGAATACTACTGAAATAATACTTACAGGAATAACGTAACGCCGCAAAGATGTTACAGGCGCCTTTACATTTAGATTGAATGAAAATGTCTATCATAAACAGTTGATAAAACTGTAAAATTCATTAGCAATGAAAATTTGGATAGTTACAAACTGGTTGCAAGCAAGAGGTGGGAAGTACTGTTTCACACTATTCTATATTTACTCCTCAGTCGACCGACTGATCTAGTGGTTAAGGTGCCGGCCTCTGTATCGGAAGGTTCCTGGTTCGAATCCGGGGTCATTGCATGGGTGTTAACAGGGATGTATTTTGTTAAGGGCAGTGATGGTCCTCTCCCTGGGTGTTCCTTCACAAGTGGCCATCACTTCCGGCCTTGTAGTGGCCAATGATCAAGTTCATGTGTGAAACCATTAAGAAAAAAAATAAATATTTACTGCTATTTGTGAATAAAAGTTTTTTAAAAAAATAGGTAATGGTAATGGTAATGGTAATTTTTAGTTAACGTCGTACTAGAGCTACACAACGGGCTATTGACGACGGTCCGGGATCAGTCCCTTACGGGAAAGATCCGAGGACGACACCTCGTAATTTTGAACCACGGTCAGATGACGAAGCAACACCTGAGCTGGCACCCCACTCTCCAAACTTCCACGCCAACCCAACGTGAGGACTTTCGGCCACGACAGATTTAAGGTGCACCAGCCGCCTCTACACCATACGCTTACAAACATCCATGCCCGAACCCGGATTCGAACCAGGAACCTTCCGATCTAGAGGCTAACACCTTAACCACTATACCGGTTGGACGGCCTTTTAAAAAATAGGAGAGACTCGAAAAATTGCGTATGTTTAATCCGGGATTATATCTCAAGGGAAAGATCTGAGGACAACACCCCTTAATTCTGAGCCATGGTCAGATGACGAGGTTACATCTCAGCTGGCTCCTTACTCTCCAAATTTCTATACCAAGTCAACTTGAAAATATTTTAATCCAATCATATTTAACAAACACCGCACCATCGAACAAGACGGTCTGTGGTTGGATTCGAACTCGTAACCCTGTAATTGTGTATAAACTAGGTAATTTACTTCTATGGTTACATGGTATTAGTACTAAATTCGGTTTTCGATAACTGATATTCCCGTACATAAAAAGTGATTATTATACGAGCAATAACATTCTCGAACAAAAACACAACTACTTGCATGAATAATAACATTCTAGTACATAAACAGTGCTCATTACATAAGCAATGACATTCCCAAACCTAAACATAGATCATTGTCTGAATGATAAATTTTTTGTACATAAACAACGCTCATTACACAAGCAATAACATTCCTGGATTTATAAAGATCTCATTGTATGAACAATAACATTCCTGGGTTTATAAAGATCTCATTGTATGAACAATAACATTCTTAAAAAAATAAAATTGCTTAATTTTTCTCTGAATACATTTCTTTGAGGTAATAATACTAACAAATAAAAAAATTCATTCACTTAAAAAGTATTTGTAAAGTGACAAAATGTCTTAAATTTTGAGAAAATGCATATAAATACTGCATTAATAATGGAAATCACAACCAACACCTGCTTGCATTTTGTAAGTACTTGAATCAATATTTTATATTGTGTATGCATATTACCCATGTTAACACAACATTTCAATATGAAACAATTTTGAACAGTTTATGCTCTATATCGTATTTTCCTTACGTTAAATTCATACTTTGTTGTACTTTAGTGTGGATAATCCGTACTCAAATAATTTCAAAGCCAGTATGGAAGGATCTTATTTAGCAATTTTTAACTTTCGCATATATTATTATTAACATGCTTTGAACCTATAGAAAACTCTATCACACATTTATTGGTGGTTTTCACGTCATTAGCAAAATTGACCAGATCTTGATGGACAAGGTAACTCGGCAAAATCTGGATGATATATCTCCTCATCGGCAAAATTAGTCCAATCTTGGTGGACGAGATAACTCGTCGAAACCAATTGGATGGTTCTTTAAGAATGCGAATAAAAACACCTGTCTCTTTTTCGTATGTGCTTCAATCAATTCTTTATGTTTTGTGTGCATATTATATGTGTTAAGATATCATTTCAAATAGGAGATTAACAGTACATTTCTTACTTTAATTTATACTTTCCGTTAGTAAATTCGATACTGCTTTGTGTTAGTGCGGATAATCCACACACTAGAAGTAAACTTCAAAGTTAGTGAAGAATAAGTGTATTAAAGCAACCTTTGACTCTCGCATATCGTGCTAATATACTCCCCGTCTACTTCATTTCCAAATATTCCGTGGATAATCCACACTAGCTGTAAACTTCAAAGTCAGAGAAGAATAAGCATATTAAATCAACCTTTGTCACTCGCATATCGTGCTAATATACTCCCCGTCTACTTCATTTCCAAATATTCTGCGGATAATCCACACTAGCTGTAAACTTCAAATTCAGTGAAGAATAATCGCATTAAAGCAACCTTTGACTCTCGCATATGGTGCTAATTTACTCCCCGTCTACTTCATTTCCAAATATTCATTGGATAATCCACACTAGCTGTAAACTTCAAAGTCAGTGAAGAATAAGCGTATTAAAGCAACCTTTGACTCTCGCATATTTTGCTAATGTACTCGCTGTCTACTTCATTTCCAAATATTCCGCAGCCCGTTGTGTTGCTCTAGTACGACGTTAACTAAAATTACCATTACCATTACCATTACCAAATATTCCGCGGATAATCCATACTAGCTGTAAACTTCAAAGTCAGTGAAGAATAAGCGTATTAAAGCAACCTTTGACTCTCGCATATCGTGCTAATATACTCCCCGTCTACTTCATTTCCAAATATTCCGTGGATAATCCACACTAGCTGTAAACTTCAAAGTCAGTGAAGAATAAGCGTATTAAAGCAACCTTTGACTCTCGCATATCGTGCTAATATACTCCCCGTCTACTTCATTTCCAAATATTCCGCGGATAATCCATACTAGCTGTAAACTTCAAAGTCAGCGAAGAATAAGCGTATTAAAGCAACCTTTGACTCTCGCATATCGTGCTAATATACTCCCCGTCTACTTCATTTCCAAATATTCCGTGGATAATCCACACTAGCTGTAAACTTCAAAGTCAGTGAAGAATAAGCGTATTAAAGCAACCTTTGACTCTCGCATATCTTGCGACTATGCTCTCTACTTCATTTCCTTTTTCGGTATTAATTCCGCTGTATGTAGCACACAAGAAGCTAAATGAGCGTAGAAACAATGAACTTCCGATTCTGCTGAGGCAACGGAAAGAGCATAAGAAGGCAGCCACTGGAGTAAATAAAGGTGTATCTGAACGGAGAATTCGCTAACTCAACCTGTCAAAAAACTCACATTAAGTCACTTCAACTCGACTGAAACAAAACAACTCAGTTGTACCGCCTGGTACCGGTGTTTCGGATAATGAAACGATATTATCGTAAAATAAAGTGACATTTGCTTGACTCTTAGTCTCAATTCAGTTAAAGGTGCAAGACAAACAAAAGTTCGAGCTGGATTACTCTGGGTTCCGGAGGATTACACTTTTGTTTACGCTCTTTAGGGGAAACACTTGTCTCCGGAGCTTAAGGAAATGGTCATTAGCTTCTAATCGAGACATTGTTTCCTTCGCTATCGAATTCTCGTTGAAATCGAGATTTTTAAGGAAGCCCATTATAGAAATCTTTGGGGATTTTGTTTCTTTGTGTGCAGAGAAAGTTTGAGCTTCAATAAAACCAAAGAATTTCAAAAGGACCATAACCTTTGGGATCACGTTTCCATGGAGAAAGGCCGAGGTAATTTGGAAATGAGGTCTGAGCTAGAGTTACATGACTTCAATTTGTTGAGAAAATGTAGTTAATGTAAATAAACTAAATTATTGAAGATTAGTGTTTTTTAATTAAAACCTCATGAGCTTATTCATTTTCTCGGCGAAGAGTACAAGGAACTACTAAAATTTATTATTTTATCATGTTACTTAATCCGTTTTTCAGAAATGCATTAAGAATAGACTCAATGAGTGAAAACTCTCAAATAATTTAAATTTTTCTTAAAATTATGTTTATTTGGTTTTCATATAGACGTCTTTGTAATTATATGCTAAGAAATATGTATACATTCATATCTCTGGTGTAATAAATCACATAATTGTGCATTAAATTCCTTCTTTCCAAACATTTGAGGTATGTGTTGAACTATTAAACTTAATGTGTTTATTTTGAGGTTAATGATACACTTAAATACTAAACAAAGGTATTTTAAAAGTTGATATTTAACGGTTAATATGCATCATTAAAACAAATTATCTTGTAAACCTGGTCTTTAACTAAAACAATTTATGATAATAGTTGATGTATGATGTTCATACAAGATTCATGCTTTCACTTAAGTTCTGTAAATCTATTGTAGGGTTTTGTTCTTTCAGAAAAGGCAATAATTTTGGGGATAATGGAACTATATTTATTTTGGTAATGTTTGGTTTCTCTCTCTCTCATTTTTTATCTTCTTACCCACATAAATGCAGATATTGTTCCTTAAAACGCACACAACGATGTCACATATTAAACAGCTGAAACGCCAATCATTGTGGGAGTCGCCGAACACTGCTTACTGAATACAATTTATATCAATAAATACATTATATCAATTACATTTAGCTTTTATGTCATATTATCTAATATGCATACAAAGCAAACGTTAAATAACGAATACGAGATTACGATCAAAAAGTATCCGACATTTTGGTCAGAAAAATAAAACTATTTTACGTGTTGAAAACTAGTCTAATGGTGGAAGAATTTTTCACAGTGACATTTTTTGGGACCAGGTGCTTCTTCCAATTGGCCTTGATTTCTTCTGCGTTTTGAAATCATTCTTCTGAGTGTCATCATGTCATCTTCCTCTTGGGATTTTCCAAAAGTCCCATAGAACTTTGTCAGAGAATTGAAAGGACTGTCTGAATCTTTGTATAGTCGCATTCGAGCCCCCAAATTAAGATAATATTGATCAGAGAACCTCAAAATTAAAAGCTTTCTTATATTTAGCGGTTCTCAAGGAGTACTGAAGAGTTAGTCAATTCAATTCTCATGAAAGACATTAAATTAATTTTCCTAATTTTGAATTGATGTATGTTGAATCTACCAATTTAAAATCCTTGAGTTATGTGTGTGATGATCGATTTACCAATTTAAAATCTTCCAAGACATGTATTAAACTTCGAGCAGCCCATTGAATGCCGTCCAAATAAAGCTAATGGCAAAAATAATGGTAAATACTAAACGTTAGAAATCAGAGCCTTATAGCCATGGTTCAGCCCCGCTATTTTAAACTGTTATTAAGAAGTATTGACTAGTCAACTCGATTCTCATGAAAGGGGCTAAATAGTTTTCCTAGCGCTTTTAATGAGATGTTGACCTTCCAATTTAGAATCCTAGAAACATTTGATAAACCTGGGTTGCCCATTGATTTTCGCCCATATAAAGCTCCACCAAAAGTGATACTAAATACTGAATTTTAGAAATTAGAGCCTTCTTACAGTCCTAGCAATTCAAATATTTTAAAGAAATATTGAATAGTTAATCTCATTTCCATGAGAAAAAAAAAGTTATACGGTTATACCTAATTCTGAATGTGATACTTAGATCTACCGATTTAGAAACCTCGAGACATGGATTAAACTCTGAGTTGTGAATTGATTGTTGCCTATATAACGCTTCACCAAAAGATAATGTTAATTACTGAACTTTAGAAAGCAGAACCTTCGTACAGCCTTGGTAATTTAAATGCTTTTGATAAGTATTGAATAGTCAGCTAGATTTTTATGAAAGAAGTTATGAGATTTTACCTAATTTTGAATGTTATCGATGGATCTATCAATCTGGAATACCAATACATTGAGACTTGTACTTACTCTAAAGAATTATGTTTTTTATCTGTACCACTACTGAAGTTGATGAGGAATGGATTAAACTCTACTGTGCCCGTTTAATGTCTTTCATATAGGGTTCCACATAAGGATAATGATAATTAATGAGCGTTCAATAAAAAATATACTCTACAGTCTAGTCCTGATGCCATTCTATGATTTAAAAATAATTAGCTTATGAAGAAGTTAAAAAACTCGATTACTTAATGGAATTTAGAGTTTTTTGGGGAAAGGAATTAATCAAAACATAAATGAACATTTAGATGAGAAAGTGTGCCATATATGGACTTGAAAAATTGTCGCGGGAATTTTAACTTTCCTTACAGGAGTTGAAAAATAGCTTATGTAATTAAGCAAAATTTATGATTTCATCGCATAACCCCATGCTAACGCCCATAACTTATCGTTAACAATGATTTTCATCGTCTCTGAGTGCTCTATCTTCACTCTTTTTCTAAAATCTCGCATTTTCCATACTTAAGATTAAAGCTTATTTATGCTTAATAAAAAGTGCCTAACCGGGGACAGCAGCTCTACAATGTATATTTATGAGAGTCAAAGCAATACAGTGGTTACATTTGTGTTAAATCTTTCACGTACATTTTATAGCTCTAAATCTCGGCCTTTTATCTCAAATAATGTTTTTTTTTTCCTTCTAAACTCTCTAATTTCAAGGGAATTTTTACGTTGTTTAAGTAATGAATACAGAAAAAAATCGTTCCCGAATTCGGAAATAATTGCTTGTCTTAACTTTTCGTCACAATAAAAAGTGAGTTTTTTGCATATTTCTAGATTTAATTTTTTTGAGTATCCACGAAAAAATTCCCATTTTTCTCGCATAAAAGAGGTGCTTTTTTACGAAATATATTTATGCTGTGTCTTTAAATATTTAAAATACAGGATCCTATACTGCTCTTGTTATAATTTAAAGGGAAAAAATAGCAGTTCATTATAAATTCCTTCGCCACAAGGATTAAGTGTCTGTTAACTACCAAATATATTTGGGCCTGTTCTACCAGTTCTCATTAATAACGAAGTTCCATCGGGCAATTATTGATTTTTTTCTTTTCTTCTCTTCTTTCACGTCATTTTGTTGCTAAGATTCTGTAAAGGACGAAGTTCGGCTTCAAGTATTTTACGTCAAGTAGTTATCAAACATTTCTCTTTATTTGCATTTTCCGCTCTCTAGTAAAAGTCAGAATGAACGTAAAAATCCTTTCTTTTTGCAAAATAAGATGTGGATTTTCATTTCTGCCAGAAAGGTATTTCATTTTTAGCATCTCTATATTCCATGAATACTTGAGTGTGAATCCCAACTGTCAAGATAGCGTTCGCTATTTGGAAACATGTGATTACATGTCATAAGCAGAGCCCCTCCTATTACAGCATTTCGAACTTAAAGTTCGTAATACTGCAACTAGTGAGAAGAAAAATGCACCGGCTTCTATGATCCTTAAATAGAGAATGAGAATCAGCTATTAAGTTTCAATACTTGAGTGATTTATATATATAAATATATATATATATATATATATATATATATATATATATATATATACATTACCCTACAATAATGTTCCGAACACCAAGATGTGATGGTATAAGGGATAAAATACATGCTTTAAGGGTATCTGACTACGTTAAAAAGTCAATTTTTGACCAAAACTTGGAATTTTTTAAAATTCAATATTTTTAAAATATGAACTCTTTTTTTTCCAAAACTGTTTTTGTTTTGTCTCTAGCAAAAACAGAAGTTGAGATATTTCAGTTTGAAAAAACCTTGATACAAACTTTTCAAACCGGAAGTGGTGTTTGCGCGCTGGAAGATTGTTCAGGTTTCGGTTTCCAGCAGGATTTCAAAAATTTAAATTGCAGTTTATGATTTTTAGTTGTGCTATGTTCGAGCCAAAATTTATCTGTAGAGCAAATAGATAAAGATCAGTATTCAAAAAATTGCTGTTCAATCTTTAAATACTTTTTTCTCTAAATGCTGTTTTCAAGAAAATCATTGCAGGTTAATCCTTCTTTGCATAATGGTGGAAATTTCCATCATAACATTGAATGCCCAAAAATTATATAAAAGAACAAGTTCACTTTAAGTTGAAAGTGTCTGGATACCTTTTTAACGTCCATTGCATAAAAAAAACATAGCTGTCAAAAATAAGCAAGTGTCACTATCAGTAAAACGAGCTAGAAGTTGTCATTCCGCTGTTTGTTGTAGTTGCAATAAACGTATGATTTCGTTTTTAATTTTGTTTTATTATACTTGAGTTTCTATTGCTAAAAAAGTGAAAATGAGTGGAAGAAAGGTTTGTAACGTGTGTTTCTGTTATTTTTAGAGCAATTTCTGAAAAAGTTTGCGTTTAATTTAAAAAATACCACATGATACCATCATATTGTTTTTTGCTAAATTTATACTATAAATATATACTAAGATTTTTTAAACTATTTTTCCTTTAATTTTGAACATGAATTATATCACCTTGATTTATTTCACTAATAAAGAAAAAATCATGCAAAGAAGGGTTAACAATGATAACTAAAAACGTAATTAATATATATTTTTGAAATTTGGTATTATGGTTCTTATATGTATATTTTAGTGCCTGAAGCTGGATTTTATGTGTATCTTTAGTAGAAAAAATTGTCAGTCACTTCGTTGTTATGTTGTACAGAAAAATTGCAGAAAATCATATATTTTTTTACGCCATCCCTTATATCTCCTGATTAAAATAAAACTTAGCTTATATCCATCTTCAGCCACTAGCTTATATATTTAACAGCCTTAGTGTAAAGTTTTATGTTAATATTGTGATGAGTGATAAAATTGGAGTGTTTTTTGTAAACGTCTTTTTTTGAAAAAAAACAATACTTTTTGGTATTTATTTAAAAATGGGATTGCTGGGATATGATGTGTTTTTTTTTTAATTCATTCCGCTTTTATAAGAAAAAAAAAGTGCTCTTGAGTCACTTGAGAAATAAAAGTACTCTAAACGTAGTCAGATGCCTTAATAGGGAGATGGTCCCCCACCTGCTGCAATTACACTAGCAACCCTTCTGGGCATACTTTCTACTAGGTTTTGATTCAAAACTATGGTTATTTGTGTCCATTCCTGCTGCAAGAAGAACTTAGCTGTAGATTTCGGACGTGGTTTACTGGTCCGTATGCGTCGATCTAACTCGTCCCACAAATGTTCTATGTGATTTAGGTCGGGACTCTGAACAGTCCAGGGAAGACGTTTTACATCCATATCTTGATAGCACTGCTTGACGGAGGCTACAACATGACATGGAGCGTTGTCATCCTGGAAGTAACATTTGTCCATTCCATAAAATTGCCAGAGCGTAGGAAGAACCTGATCGTCCAACATGTTCATGTAGGCTTCGGCGTTCAATTTACCAGGAACGACATGCAAAGATCCCATACGATACCATGAAAAACACCCCCAAACAAGTAGTTGAATTTTATGCAAATCCGCTGGCGTCCGGACCATTATTATAGTGTAATGTATATAGATAAAATTTTCATTTTTTCATTTTCTTAATGAATACTTAACCTTAGAAGTTGTTTCGACGAGATATATCGTCCATCAACATCTGACTAATTATTCTAATGACAAAAAAGCTCGTAATCAAGATATAGCCAATTTTCAATAAGCATTAAAACAATATTTGGTTGGTTTTCTTGTAATGATTGAACAACTCTTTGATTAAGATCTTTATAGTTTTGCTAATGGAGTAAAACCTTTTTGAAACAATCATCAGGAAGATAAACTCTCCTTATGGTTGTTTAGAAGAGGTATTTCGTCGTTAGCAAAATTGACCAGGTCTCGATGAATGAGATATCTATCTAGAATGTGATCTAGTCTTCTCGCAATAATCGGCAACATCTTGATGATACATCCCGTATGAAACAAAATTTTTATATCTTGATGAACGTGATATCTCGTCGAAACCACTTGGAGTGTTATAACAGCTGAGAAAGATGTATTTTGTGTTTGTAAATATTTGTAATGCATAATATTATATTAATAATTTTCAGTCAGATTGAGAAATTCACGAGTTATTGTCAGTGTTTTGTCTGTTGCTTATGATTGCTGAGTACAGTTAAAAATTTTAAACATGTAAAGATCACAATAGTATAATTAAGTAATGAGTGATAAATCGAAAAATTCATTTTTTTTTCACAAAGTAAAACAGTTAAAATTAGTATGTATAAATATTAAATCAATATACTTTTTATTGAGTGATAATCAATAAATACATTTAATTTTAATTTTTTATTTTCTTGCTAAAATGAGATAGCAGGTATTTGCAGAGAAAAGTCAAAATAGCATTATTTAATTATAATCGTTTTGTATACATATACACAATTTTTTTAAGGAGTTTAAAGTGTTTGTTAAATCTTCATGAAATATAATAAATCTCAACAAATATACACACCAGGTATCTTGAACGTTCTTCACTCGCTTACAGGCTATTAAAATAATCCTTTTTTTTTATTTTGCAAATTAGAAAGTCTTAATCCTTTCAAATGTACTTTTTGCAGATCGTTAATCTTAAACTCGTAGCTAAATTGTTTTAATTGCATGAAACTTTGTTTACAAAAATAAATTTTATTTTTACTACTTTTGAAAGCAAAGTTTTCAAACATGAGAAATATAAAAAATGTATTTTCCAGTAATAATGGATCGAAACTGCGTATAAAAGTGTTCGCTAATTAAGAGATTCCAAAAAAATATAAACAGATCGGGAAAACGTTATTACCTACTCGGAAGAACGGTGAGATTTAGTTTTTAAAATTAAATTTTAAGTCATACTTACAATCATTTATTTTTGAATGTCAAATATGACAATAAATCTTATTTACCCCTTTGTTAAATATGCTTCATACGTATAACATGTACGTATTTTAATTAACGTTGCACTGGAGCATCACAATGGGTTATTGGCGACGATCCGGGATCTAACTCAAAGGGAAAGATTCGAGGAAACCACCACGTTAGTTTGAACCATGGTAAGATTCATGTGTATGAGAAAGTTTTTGCTTTATAAAATGTATCTGTTCTTTTATTTAGCTTTCATAATATTCGATACAATAAATCACACAAGTTAGTTTCATTATATTTATTGTTTGTTTTGGGTGCATACAGATTTAAATACATTTTTCCTTACATACATTCCATAATTAATCAAATTTGGCAGCACTGGCAAACAAAATTTTCTGACGATGGACAAGCAGACGCAGAATCCACAAATTAGGTTGATGGAAATTTAATAAAGGTCGCATTGGATTATCATAACGGGCTGTCTGCGATGTTCCGGGATCAAACAAGAAGGAAACATCCACATGCGTTTGAAACATGGTCAGATGACGAGGTCACACCTGAGCTTGGAGCCACGCTCTCCAAACTTCCACACGGAGCCAACGGGAAGGTATTTGAGGCCACGAGAGATTTAAGGTGCACAAGTCCCTTTCGTACACAACGATCTATGGTTGTATTCAAACTCACCACATTCCTGTTTTTAATCCGTTTCTCTTCCAACCGGGATGCTGCGTCCTCGCTGTATCCACAAGGTTTGGATGCCCACGTCATCCGCTACGTTGGACGAAACGTGATTCTTCTCACACAACTACGAATCGCGTTTTTCGCCAAACTGAAGTTCTTCAAGAATATCCTTAAACTTTAGACTATGGCTGGTACAGTAGTTGTACCTTGAATGTCATACGAACTACGCCAAGCAGTTCTACCTTGAATGTCATACGAACTACGCCAAGCAGTTCTACCTTGAAAGTTATACGAATCATGCCAAGAAATAATTTAGACTACGGCCGGTACAGCCAGTTGCACCTTGAAAATTATAAGAAGCTAAATCAAAGTACATTCAAAGCTAAGTCAAAAGCTAAATCCTCCAAGTATTCCAACGAGATATATCGTCCAAGATCTGGTCGAGATACATCTCGTCGAGACAAAACTGCCATTCGAGGGTGAAAGAAGATTCAAGTAGAAAGCAACAGTCTCTTGCCCAGTTCTGGTGACAGTTTGGAAAGGTACAGGTTTTTGCACCAGTTTTCGACCCGATGAATCACCAGGTGGTTTAAGCGTGTGGTTTTTCTCTGTACTAAACGTTTTAATAATGATCTCCTTTAAGGTTTTATTGTTAGCTTGAAGTGGAGGTGAACGTATTAAATCCCTCACCTATCCAATAATGTGGGTATCAAGTGTAGGTATTACAAAATGAAATTTAGTTTCATCTCCCTTGATTCCAGCGGCAAAAAATTGGATTCTAGTAGGCCAAATCAAAGTTCGGGACGACATTCCCAAAAGGAGGTGTTCTAAAAGCCATATGTGTGAACTCCGAATAATTTGAATTACACTATGGTTTGTGACTCGTATTATCGGTAGCTTGTGACTCGTTAGTCTTATTCTCTACGGATCGTGCATCTGAAAAGTAGGTACCGTTATTCATTGTCAAGGAAAATCAAACTAACTCTATGACAGCGAGATCTGCTAGTCAACAAAAACAAAGGGAACGTGATTAAAACCGGAATTTGAAGAAACATGAAAAGCAGCCAAAAGTTTCTTTTGAAACCAAACTAGTTTTAACTTACTTCTACGCATTTAGCAGGTATCCCAATCTTCACAATCTTGTTGGAATTGGAATGTATAGCCCTGCGTTTGGTAGTATAAAACTAAGAATGGATAGAATTCATTGTTGTAGCCATACTACCTTGGAAACTTTCGAGGGAAAAATAAAGTTAGTAGGAGGAAACCGTGAGACATTTTAAATATAGCTTAAGACTTGTTAGTCTTTCTGATTGATTCCACTATTCGTATCGGAACAACCGGCACCGTCATCTATTATCAAGGAAACCAATATAACTAACATTAAAGTACACATCGAATGATAGCGATATCTATTCATCAACAAAAACACAGAAAGGAATGTGTAGTTAAAATCAAACTCACACAAAACTAGGAAACAGCAAAATCTTCTGCTGAAACAAGACAAGTTTTCACTTACCGCCGCACAACTCCCATCCTTCTCACTTGTGGGGATTTGTATGTTTAGCCCTATGTGGTTAGTATAAGAAAAGCTAGAAACCAAAATGGCTAGAATTTATTGTTGTAGATAAACTTTCGTAAGCTTTCGAGGACAAAAAGAAGTTAGGAGGAAACAGTCGAGAGGTTATAAAGGCCTTTATGGCGCCCCTCGGCCTGGCATGCAAAGAAATTTACATTGAGGTTTTCTTCTTGAAAGTACAATTTAATTCCACCAGGCGGGCGCAGAAAGTCACATGTCTTTTTTTTTTTTAATATAGTATATATATTTATATACACAAATATTTTAAAAATATTGCTATGAACGGGATGTTGAAAAGAAAATGAACGTCTATGTCCAGAGCGTACTGCACACTAACTTCCATTTTTTCTGAAATTCATTATCATTACTTCTCAAAAAAATTATACTATTAGATTGCTTATAGGTTTCATAATTATCTTTAACTATAGAGATTGTCCTATCAGAAAAGACTATATTCATCCATCTTTTCAGTATAGGTGATTATTGTAAGCTGCAATTTGTTAATTTTGTAATTGACGTCGTGCTAGAGCAACACAACGGGCTATTGACGACGATCCGGGATCGATCCCTTAAGGGAAAGATTCGAGGACAACACCTCGTAGTTTGGAGATACGGTCAGATGACGAAGCAAAACCAGAGGGTAGGGTTTGTGATGCCAGTACAGATATGTAGAAGATAGACCCTAAGGGCTAATTCAATCTGTAAGTTATGATTGAGAATATTATTACACGTTTAAATTACTCAGATAGTTCATAATCACCTTGAGCTTGAAAATAATTGCCTTGTCTGGAAGAACTATTTTAGTACATTGTTTGGGTTCAAAAGATTTAGAGTTAAATACGATAAATATTATATTCAGCATTATTGAAACATTTTGACAATGCAAATTATCCTTAACTCTTTGGCCACATTAAATGTTTAAATTACTCATAGGGTTCATAATGATATTGAACTACAAACTGATTGCCCTATTGTGAAAGATCTTTTTCATTCAGTGATGAATTTTAATCATTTAGAGCTAAAAACAATAAATATGTGTAAAATTCAGGTAACTCAAGCATTTCAACAATCAATTCAATCTGTAAACTATCCTTAACTCTTTGGGTAGATTGAATGAATGATTGAAATAACCTTCAATTACAGAAATATTTTTTTTTCGAGAAAGTCTATTTTCATTCAATTTTTCGGTGCAAAATAATTTGCAGTTAAAAGCTAAAAATGCATAAACGGAGATCTACTGAAAAGTTTCTACAATAAACTCAATCTGAAAATAATTTTTTAATTTGAACAGCTTATTACGCGAATAAATTACTTATAGAATCCTCAGTGGCTTTTAACTACAAAAACATTACCATATCGGAAAATAATTTTGAGTCCATTTTTTTCAGTAAATATCGCTCACTCTTTTCAACAACGTCAAATCTCAAAAATCGGCTATATTTAGTTATGCCTGTTTTCAGAATGCCCTGAAAGAGTAGTACAAGGTGATTTTTTTTAAAACTGACACTATTCAGAGCCACCTGTAGCTCTATCTAACAATCGAAATGGCACCAAACTAGGTATGGAAACTAATAATGCCATGGGAAGTAGGATTCCGTGAGAAAAAAAATTAGTTCCAAAAATCGACGATAGGGGTATTTATGGCGCTGTACAAACTAATGTTCTAAACTCACGAAGAGCTGTGGATGCATTGTTCTGATTAAGATAATACAGCTTCACCAGTAATGTGATTTCTGGTAATGCGAGTTGCATATTCACTTGAGCTGGCTCACTTCAGCTAAGAATATATTTCGGAGATATCTACATGTTTTTATATCCCAAATTACTGGTGCTGTTGTCGCATACGAAAGCATAAATTTGCATTTTGCTTTGATACCCGTGTTTATGCTATTTATCGGTTTAGTAAGCTACAACAGCGCCATAAATATCACTATCGACGATTTTTGGAACTAATTTTTTTCCCGGAATCCTACTTCCCATGTCATCATTAGACTTAGTTTGGTGCCATTTCGGTTGTTAGATCGAGCTACAGGTGGCTCTCAAGAGCGTCAGTTTAAAAAAAATATATCCTTGTATATCCCTGCAAAATCATCATATCTCACCGCTCAATATTTAGCCGCTTGAGAGCAGAGGTAATATTTATTTCTAATACATTTTATTCTACTTTAAACTTTAAAATCACTCTACTGAAAAATCGCGTTTTTTGAGATGTGACGTTGTTGAAAGGTAATGGTAATTTTTAGTTAACGTCGTACTTGAGCAACACAACGGGCTATATTGTTGAAAGGAGTGAGCAATATACTTTACAATGAAAAGCAATAAAGTGGGTATGAAATTTAAAATCACTGAAACGTTTCAAAAACTCAACTTAATCTCTATGACTTGAACAGCGTGTTTAAACCCTCTACAGTTCATAAGGTGGTTAATAATCCTTTTGTACCTCCCAATAAACCAGCACGAAGGTATGTATAAAAATAGCTGAATGGAATTTATTTCCTTTCACGAGAAAGTTTCAACTGATTTTTCAAACGACTCAGATTTCAGATCAAACCTAAAACATCCTCAGTGCCTCGAAATCAAAGAACGTCGCACACTTCAATGTTGGACTTTCAATATAACACAAATATTTCTACCATATATTATATTTCATCCGAAAGTATATAAAGTAATTTGTTCTTTATTTTTCATTCCTACATACTCCGCTGAAATCAAAGGCCTCTGACCTTATCGACAAACCCAAACAACTTTGAATCGAATCTTCTCTCTTCAACACGGCCAACTTCTATTTGTATCCGGAGTAGTATTTTCCCGTCGCAAAAGTAATTTTGTCTACAAAGGACGAACTGACATTGGCTTAATGAACTTCGCTTCAAGTCCTGTTCCTCCTCTATATCAAATTGCTGTTTCGCAGAAAGAATAACGCTGATGATATAAATCATTTCATTTTGGGTTCTGTGTCTTCTGTAGCAATGGGACCCTTTGTATGCTCTATACCTAACGTAAGATAGTGTGTTGGAAAAGGAAGACTGCGACTAAATCCCTCGTCACCTCCCTTTCAGCATTTTCGCTTTAGAACAATAGGATATCATTTCCATACTGCTCATTAAAATAACCTATGATATATCATTGTCCTAAATACATTCTTCGCATTCGTACAAGTACTATTTAACAGTGCTTGAGCAATGTGATGTATGTCATAATGTACCTTAAAGTTAAATCTAGGTATCTTAAATAAATATATCTTAAAATTATTTATGGTCACAATTGGATGTGTATTTTCGGAAAGTATTTCCGTCGTGAAGTATTATAATAGCATTGCAGAATGTTAACTCTTTCAGTGACAGTGAAATGCCTGGTGTTCCACCCATAGAAAAAGTATAAAGTTTGAGTGTATAGTGTGAACCATTTCACGTAGACAGTATCACGTGACCAGAACTAGTAGTAACGTGACCTTTAGACTATTTTCGTCAGCCGTGTGGAAACAAACATTCATCATCTGATTGGTTGTAGAAGACTCCTATCCATTAATTCATCACCTGATTGGTCCGTTTGACACAGTAGTTGACTTGCAGGGGAGCTAAATTTAAAAAAAAATAAAACTGAAAGAATTGTGGCGTCAACAACAAAAATATTTTTAAGACTAATTTTATCGCAAAGAACACTCAGTTAGTACTAGGATAGTTTGAATCCAACAAAAGTCCGTCGTTTACAAAGAGGTTTGGTATACGTTAAATATGACGTGATCTCAAATGTCCTCTCCTTGGCGTGGTGAGGAAGTTTCGTGAAATGGGTGTCATCTCAGGTGTAATTTCGTCATCGATCTTATGTTCAAAATGAAGTGGAGTTGTCCTCGGATTTTAGTCTTCCTGGTTTGATCATGGACCATCTCCAATAGCCCGTTGTATTGCTCTAGGGTAACGTTAATTAAATACCTACATACTTACTTACTTACCTACCTCCATCTTCATCAATTCCATAATGAGCCTAATAACCACCATTGCTTCACAAAAATCCCTAGAGAAGTTGACACTTTCTGCTAAAGGCAGAATAGGCCGCATTGTTAACTCAGGTCTACTTAAATCGTTTTTACCTAACTGACTCCAACAAGTTCCTTGTTTGCCTTGACTAGGAGGTGGCATTGGAGCATATTTTGTTTCACTGCACCGGAGAGAACAGTTTTAGGGAATTATCTGAAATAAAATCTGTGATTCATCTCCTATTCTTAATGTTTTTTAATGATCGTCCATTGTCTCGATGGTTTAAAGAAGGTATCGTGACATCAGCTTTAATTTGCCGGACTCATGTATCAAGTACAAGGAAACCAACACATTATCTGATTATTCATAGATTGCGAAGTCATCGAGAAAATAATATTTTACGACTGATATTAACCATCACAGAACACTCAATGAGAACCATCCTATATTCATTGTATTGCTAAAATATACAATTCAAACAACTTCAAACCTTTTTGACATCACAATTATACAAATACATAGTCAATACTAAACACAAAATTTCCGCTTAAACCTCATCAGCTATAATAACTTTTAGTGTTTCCATCAAAAATTATAAGTAGCAAAGCCTCGTCGTCAAAGTCACAATCTAGTCTCGAATTGAGAATTCTAGCGCTCAAACCGCAAGAACATTTAACGGAAAATAATTTTAGGAATGTGTTCATTTGTGTTTCACGCTGACTTCCAACATCTTTAAACGAGGATAACGCCAAATCCAAAGTCTAGCTTCTTAAACTAAACGGGCTAAAAATTTATTCAGAAGAATAATGGAGTTACACCACCATTATCGTTTTCAAGTTAGCGAAAGCTGTCTCAGCATGACAATCGATTTTCTTGGAGAAAGTTCCTAAATCCCGCTTATTGACTTAACAGGAGTAGATTTAAATGAACACGTCTTCTCATTTTTCAAACCATAAAATCGTGTTGAATGAGTGGGCAATGGAGATCTTCTTTCTTAAGTAATTCTACCGAAATACTACCGTAATTCCGTATTAGACTCGGATTATTTGTATTTGGATGCACTGGAAGAATATTAGGCCATACTATTTTTTTGTCGAGTGCAAAACTCACATTTAATAGTTTTACGTTCATCTAACTTTGGATGAGCGTAGGAGGCTTGCATTGTATTTTGATGCATGGGGAGAATACTCAGCTATACTTTTGTTTTGGAGAGTACAAAACTCGTCTTTAATAGTTTTACGCTCATCTAATTTTGAGTCCAGGTTTGAGTTGCGTCGTCTTTTCCAAAGTTTTACTGATCTTAATTTGGTATCAATCAGGCATTTTCTTGAACATTTACTAACATTTGTTGGTTTAACGGGAACATATTTTAATGAACCCACATTTTTCAAATCATTAAAGCGTATTGAATGAATCGAATGGAGTTCTTTCTTAATTCCTACCTAAATTCCGTAGGACTGGATTATTTGTATTTTCATGCTGCGGGAGAATACTCAGCTATACTGTTGTTTTAGAGCTTTCAAAACTCGTCTTTAATAGCTTAACGCTTATTTAACTTTGAATCAAAGCTTGAGATGGCCAACTCCTTTTTCAAAATTTCATTACTCTTGGTTTTCTATATATATCTGTCGTATTTTCTTCAAAATGTGTTAGTACTTGTTGACTTAACTCGAACAGATTTAAATTAATCAGTCCTCTTATCTTTATATTTTTTTACCTTTAATGAATTTTTGGATACTTATTTTGTTACGTTATCTCAGTTTTATTCATTAGCCAATGTTTTGGCGCATATAACTTCAGAAACGTGTATGCAGACCATTTTATTTTATATTATTAACGATTATTAATTACATACCTTATTATTCCTATGAACAATACTTGTTTGTCCTATGGAAACTGCACACCATTCAAAAAACTCATTGTAATTTTAGGAATTTCTTTTGACTATCATATATTGTTAAGTTTGAGATAGTTCGGTAATTCCAGTGTAGACTTTTATGGTCATTCTAACCTTGTTTCCGAGTTACATTTCCAAGTATGACTTTATTTTCTCGCAAAATCGAGAGCATATTCGTGGATTTATACCCGTTTGCGAGTTTAACGGTTACTATGGATGGTGGCACTATATGGACTAAAGTATTTGAACACTGCATAAATTCGGAGGAGGTCCATCAGAGCGAGGTTGTTTTCCTGCTTAGGACTCGACCCATTGCTTTATGTGCCTGGTACCATGAACTCAAACGAGTACCTCGACGTTCTGGATAATTCGGCCTTGCCTACACTATGGCAATACTAAGCCGATTGTGGTTGTTTCTTCCAACAGGATCGAACTCCATGCCATACTGAAAAACGTTTCCTGGACTGGTTGATTGAAAATGAGGTAAATTTGCTTGACTGGCCTGTTTAGAGCTCCGATCGAGCACTTCGGAGTTGAACAAACTGGAGCGACGAGTACGACACCGCCACGTACGCCCATCTTCACAACAATATCCTCACAGCCTTGCAAGGGGCATGTATAGTTATTCTTGTACCGACTTACAGAGAACTTGTGGAAAGCATGCTTGGACATGTTGCAGTTGTACTTCAAGCAAACGCATTGCCTACGCGTTACTAAATATTATAAATAAAGCACTTTTTTCTGAAAAACATGCAGTATCCAAATACTTTTATCCATATAGAGTATATTCGAGTGTACTAGTAGTTACAAGTTAGTATTGTGAATGGTTTAAGCACTAAAATTATATCATGCGAACAAGCCTGAGAGAGAGAGTCCAATAAACTGATGAAATAAAAAGAGTTGTTTTTTAATTGAGTAGGAAGATTAAATTGAGACTTGGCTGATTAACACGATTGCAATGATCATGCAAAGTATAAACTGTAATAACCCCCCAAAGTGTGTGCTTCTTTAAAATCCTTAAATTGCCGAATGCATTCATCAGAGAATAAAATGAAGTTTTCCTAAGCTCTGGCAGCCATACTTTTAGAAATCAGAGAAACTTTTTTTAAATATTAGAATATCAGTTTTTATCGAATATCTCCCCCAGCCGCGTAATCCTATTTAGGAATTCACTTTTTAATACAGCGTTACATATTTCTTTGACTTCAGCCTCACATTCTATCTAACCCAGTTAGAAGCAGAACTTTATTGAAATTTTTATTGGAATTTAAGTTTGTCACTCTTGATATTTCTTCTCTTCCTGTTGCCTTCATTTCGTCGTTGCGAAGGTCAAACTGACAAGTGCTTCTTCAGTTTTTACTTCCTCGTTTCTCAGTTTTACGTCAAGCATTTTTATATTGTGCGACAAAACCTGCAGATAATCCTATTTTTCTGTTGAGTGAACTCTTGGAAAGGCGCTTACTTAAAAATGGATCGCTAATCCATTTTTATCTTCGACAAGACAAAATAGAGTGCTTTAAATATAGGAACTTAAATCGTTTATTAGAGCAAAGTACGCTTCAATAATGCTGCGGAGTTTTATTTTATGTTGCTTATATCCATTTGTTGCCTTCAACAAAAGACAAATAACATCGATTTCTGAGCAACGTTTGTAAGTGTAATTTATCGTCGAGTTAAATAGGTCATACTCTGGAGCAACATGTGACTCAACGAGAGGTTTTCACATGCGTGCTACATTTCCATAGTGAAAACGTGTCAGTACGCATGCGCACTTCAAGGCTTATTTAATGTCGTAGGAAGGATTTTGAACAGATCTGAGGCCTTCCCTTTGAGTAAGTTTTCTAGATACGCTTTTTTAGCTTTTCTAGAACACATTATAGTGATCTTCAGAAAAATGAATTGAAATTAAATGCCATTAAACCCAAATTAAAATCCCGTATGTGTGTTCTATTAAATCCCAATTTGGAATCAATTCTGCGGCGAAGTTCGTGCTTGATCAGTATGAATGCATATTCGGGCGTCGTAACACATGTAAACAATATCACGAGATTGTGTGGAGACGGTAGTTGCCAATCACCAAATAGTAGGGAATTTCGGAATAGAGCCTAAAATGGCAACACACTTTACTTAAAAAACGACCTGTGTATCTTACACAAAAAGAAGTTCAGGATGTTGTTGATGATCGGTCAGAAATAGAGTGCTGGGAGTGTGAAATTTCGGATAATATCATTGAAAGCGAACATGAAACGGATTCGGAAATTTATGCAGATGAAGATGAAGACATTTCAAGTGTGTTTTCACAAGAATATTTCTACGGAAAAAATAAGTTCAAATGGGATGCCAGTGGGGGGAACCTAATCGTACCATTAGAACACCAAAACACAACATAGTTTTACCGTTTCCAGGATATAAACGTCCAGCAAAATTAGGTCCGAAGGCTGAACCTGAAGAGACATGGAATCTACTTAACTTATATAGTAATATAAAATGGATTTCATGTTAAGAATTGAATTATCTAAATTTAAAATGTATAAATAATAATTATCTAAAGAATATTACATTTAACTTATTATATTATTCAACTTTATACGCACTTCAGTGAGCGAGGTCTGAGAGACCCCTCCACACTAGTTACGAGACGGTTTGTGACGCAGCAGTTAAGGGTTAATAGGGTATGTGACCACTCCTGATACTCATACAAGATTTACAGCTTCTTACCATGCTTTCCATGAGGTGATCAACCACCCCAGAGTCAAGTAATTGCCATTCATTCTGTAGAACAGTTTGAAACTCTGTGAGAGTAGCTGGGGTGGAAACCTTTCAGACACAGCACGGCCGATGGCATCCCAGAGATTTTCAATGGAACTAGGGTCGGACAAGTACGCCGACCAAACCATACTCGCAAGCCCCTCACTCTCCAGGTAGTCGTCGACGATGTCAGCTATGGGGAAGCGCACTATCATCCATTGAAACGAAAGTACCAACTGCTACAGCGTACAATCTCACAGTGGGTTCTAGGACTTCATCCGGATACCGCACAATGATGTTCTGGGGCCGATTGCGTGTGCCTTGTTCTCTCCAGACTCTTCTATGTTTGTCATCTGGCTCCAGGGTAAATCTCGACCTATCCGTGAACATAACGTTAGCCCAGTCAGATACAGTCCAATTCACATGTTGCCGACACCACTTTAATCTTGCCCCTCTGGATTGGACAGATAGAGGAACACAAACTCGTTGTGCTCGGGCGTACAGTCTATTCATGTGTGCCTTCGACACAGAGTAATGGCAGATATCGTCTTATCAATGGACGCTGCAACCATAGATGTCACACGTGTGGTGATCGCTCTTCGAATCCGCTGAGCTACGACAGCAATATATCAATCTTCCTCGGGGGGGTTGTGACACTTGGGCGGCCTTGGACAACTGTTTGCCTTGTTTGGAAATGTTTCTATAATCGTGAAATGACAGAATGATGAACGCCGAAGAAAAGAGCAACATCAGGAATTGATTTCAATGCTTCGAGGCGACCCACAGAACGCCAGTGCTCACTCTCTAACTTTCGTCTTCTGGAAGCCATAAAAACACATCTGTCTTGAAAACTAATCCGTACGAAAGTTCTAAACACTTTTGATCAGCACTTACATACATCTCGTCTAACCCTTCACAATGCTGACTTCTTATACGACTGACTTTTTTTTGTATATTTCTCGACACGAAACCGTGATTGGCTGTTACATAACACATTGGCATACATCCATCTACCTCTGTAGCACACTGTAGCCTCTCAAATTCCGATTGGCTTCTGGAAACTAACATTTTCCTCTCCGTGTCTAACTTTTGGCAGTGAGTGTAGTTTGAACTAAAGCACATCTGGGCATATCTATTTTATAGTTATCACTTCTTATTCCGATTCATTTAAGATCAGTTTAATGCGCATCGTCGCAAGAATACTGTAATTTAGCACATAATGAAGTGTGTCGCCCATTTTGATTTGTTTACAGTATATTTCGGATGCTTCGCAAAAAGATAGTACTACGCATGCGTTACTCTCAACTGAGAGTTAATTCGCCGATTTCAGAAGATCAAAGTGTAACACCAAAACGGCTTTTTAAACCATGCATTGTTTATACGGTATTTTCGATAACCCTGTTATATATATATATATATATATATATATATATATATATTATTGTTGATCCGCAGGTTAACTCAGACTTATGTGTGTGTGTGTGTGTGTGTGAATATCATGAAAGATCAAATTTTTTTAAACCTACTTGAAATACGATGCATACCTTAACAGTATAATGATGTATACTTGTCGTTCTTAAGGTAAGTTAAGTGATCACAGATTTTAGCAAACTAAAAATGTAGATGGTTTAATTTTAGATTCGATAAACCGTTCAGGTAATTTGATTGAAAGTGGAAGATTAAACTTAACTATCATGAAAGCTCAGATATTATTTTGTAATTCTACTTGGATTATGATGTATACTTAACAGTATAATAAAATATACTCATCGCTCTTTCAACCTTAGAGAAAGTTAAGTGATCACAGATTTGGGCACACAGAAATGGAGATAGTTTAATTTTAAATCCGAGATATCGTTAAGATAATTTGATTGGAGGTGGAAGATTAAACTGAAATTGAAACTATCAAGAAAGCTCAAACATTATTTTTCAATTCTACTTGAATTACGATGCATACTTAACTGTATGATAATATATACACGTCGCGTTCTTTAAATATTATGGTAAGTTAAGTGATCACAGATTTCAGCACTCAAAAACGGAGATGGTTTAATTTTAAATTCGAGTTACCGTTCAGGTAATTTGATCCGAGGTAGAAGGATGAGGGTGAAAATGAAACTACCTTCATTTCTCTTCCGTTTTTACGCTTATGTACTATCAGCGTCAGTTGATAAATTACATTATATTGGGTCGTAAGTTAATTATGCTAAGAGAAGCACTCTGAAAAATTTTGTCGAAAAGCTTAAAAAATCTTAAAGTTGTAATTACCATTTCTGGTGAAATGAGCTCAACCCGTTTGGCTAAAAATTTTCTTAGTTTCAGAATAAACATTACTTTATCAGCTAATTAATATTTTATTTTTTTATTTTTATTAAATAAGTACGAGTAAATCAATATTAATTTAGCATGTGACTTTGCAGAAGAGTCTTAATACCACCGAAGAAAAATATAGTTAACATTAGAATATTGCTAAAAGTCATCAGGTAATTTTAATATTTTGTTTAATACTAAGAAGCGATAACACCTGACATAGCGCTACATTTTTTACTGACATAGAGATGTTTTCAAAATCTTTCTACGAAACACATTACTTTACCTTGAACTCAAAATTTCTACGTTCCTTAAATGAATTTATAATAGCTACGACTAATTACAAAAGTTGGTTTATCTAAAATGAATAATCTTTTTCATTCTAGAAACTAAAATTAGAAACGGGATGTCAAAGTATTTCATTTAAGGGATTAATCAGATTAGAAGGAATTTAATGACTAACATCCCTTCTAAGTTTAATTCGAGCGTGCTGCGGTTTCGTTTAAAGCATTGAAAAAAGAGCTTTGAAAGGTAAGCCTTTATTTTAACGTTACCATCTATAAAGTTGCTGTCTGCAATATTTATGATAAGAACGTATGTTAAAGGGTCTCAAATATCTTGCAAGAGTTTAATAGTTTTCGGAAATTTTGGCTATGTTTAGAGGGGCAAAATGTAGCAAAAGAAGAAGGACAAGTTTATAGATGATTGTATAAGATAAAATCATTATCAGAATCATTAAGGAAGGAAACATTGTAGCATTTATTTTTGCAAATATTTAAGTGTACTATTAATTTAGCAAATGTATGCAGAATCTTACATCATTAAAGGAACTTTTGTCAACATTTAAATAAAAATAACGTAGATTGGATTAAATCTTTCAGTTTCTGTAAACAATGTGCTAATGTAAACAACAATGTACGAATTAGTTCCTGAATTGAATTATTGCTGGTAAAACCACATCACCTGCTTTAAACATCACCTGCTTTAAACATCACCTGCTTTAAACATCACCTGCTTTAAACCTCGCCTGCTTTAAACATCACCAAATCAGTTTGAAAGATGTTATTTCTTACAAAATATCATGAAAGATAAACCTTACAAATTAAGAGGTTAATCAATCCAAAGAAGATATTTTCGATGTTACAAATCGTGAATATGAGCATTTTGTCATTACAACATAATGTTCAAGAAATAATAAATAATATAAAAAGTATTGGCTTCAAAAATTTGTTTTTGTCAATGAAAATTGCGTTTTTGGGAGAAAACAGTGATGGTGACTAAACATACTGCATCGATTACAATTATGCTTCGATTAACATCCTTTGTCAACTTTGTAATGTATTTTTAAATCATATTCCTGGATATATCCATTCGAAAAGCTATATTTTTTTTAATTATGTCACTTAATTTTTTCCTCGTATATATGAAAAAAAAATGGCTATCCCCAGATTTTACACCTATTGACTATAGTGGTCATTGCGTTCGTTGACGACCCTATAGGTCCCTAGATCGAATCTCGATTTGTAAGCTCATGGACTAACCTATTGTGTGATTCTTCACAAATAGCCCTCAGCTCCACCCATATACTGTCTAAAGGCTAAGTGATAGGGCATTTTCAAAATAACAAATATGTTTGAAATTTAGCAGGCCTTTAATAGATTAAGGGCCTTATAAATAAGATTCTGCATTTCATTTATGTTTAACTCAGTAGACTATTACGTCAGGAACCATGTAGCCATAGTTCAACCAACCTTTTGTGAGATTATAGTGTGATGGATAAGTAGTTAATTAACATCGGCACTGGGGCAACTCAGCGGGCTATTAGCGACAATCCGGGATCAAACCCGATGGAAAAGATACTTGGACAACTCTACGTAATTTTAACCCTCGTTCAGATGACAAGGTCATGCATGAGCTGGCACCCCACTCTCCAAAATTCCACACCACGCCAATGAGAGGACATTTGAGGCCACGATATATTTAACGTGCACCAGTCCCTTTGTACACGGCGGTCTTTAGTTGATTTCGAGCTCGAAATCCTCCGGTTGCTAATCCGTCAATCTTCCAACCAGGCTACCACGGCCCGATTACAGTGTGGCTGTACTTCACAAATCGAAAATTAAATTTTAGACAAATTATAGCTCTATGGACAAGCTTGCACTCAATCATCAATTATTTGACTAAAAAGACGGGATGTTGTCTAAAACCTAGAATGATTACGGGTCAGAGTTAACGGTTTTTATTAAGGATTTTTGAGTTTTATATATATATATATATATATATATAAATAGTGTTCCCTGTTTCATTTAGTTTAAACCAATAGAAGGTTGCCTTACACCTAGAAAGATTGAAGGCCACTGCTAACGGTTTTTATTAAGGATTTTTAATCTTTATAAGTTAGGTTCTTCTTTTCATATATTTTTAAACCAATAGAGGAATTAAACCAATTAAAGGAACCATGGCTCTCTACAATTCACTCGCACTTTCGATATGTAACTATACCAACGGAGTTATGGCAGTTTTGGACTAATTAAAAATCTATTGACAAGCATTATACTCAATTATTTACACTTAAAAGATCGGAAATTGTCTTATATCTAGAAACATGGAACGGCCATTTTTAATGGATTTTGAGCTTTATAATTAAGATTATGCTTTTGATTTTTGTGTTACACTCCTGGTGATTGCACTCGACGAGGTATCTCGTCATTAGTAAAACTGGACAGATTTTGATAGACGAGATATCTCATCATTAGAAAACTCCAGATCTTGGGCATTGCGTTCGTTGCTTGGTCATTGCGTCGCGTCATTATCAAATAATGAGTAATATCTTGATAACGATATGTATCGCCATTACCAGACTTGATCAAATATTGATGACGAGATGTCTCGCCATTATCAAAATTGGTCAAATCTTGATGACGAGGTGTTTCGCCATTAGCATAATTGGTCAAATCTTGATGACGAGATGTTTAATCATTAGCATAACTGGTCAAATCTTGATGAACGAGATATCATATCGGAAACTACTTGGAGAGTTAAACCAATAGACTATTATGTCAAGTGAACTATATCCACACTTTTGTGAGATTATAGAGTATCAATACTAAAGAAGTTTCAAACTGGCATTTTTAGACAAATCATGATTCTATTGACAATCATATACTCAATTATTTAAACCTGTTTGTTTGAGGTCAGTTGTTGGTAAAATCAACCGTATGCCAGTTGCAATTATAAGTTACTTGACAAAAGTAACTAAGCATATTGACCGAATAAACAGAATAATTGAGAAATCAAGACTACTCAAGCTTAAACGTGAATTATTTACTACCAATCCCATATCAAAATCAATTATATAGCTCTTAAAAACACAGTGGCTCAGTGAGTTTGCTAGCTGAACTAGCAACCTTTGAGTTGCGCGGCTTCTATTCCTATCACTTACCCTAATTGTGTTTCTTTCTACTCTGTGAGTAAAATTTTCCTTGTGTTTGGCACAGCTTGGCCATGTATTGCGCCTGCCCCATAAAATCCAACCAACTTTAACGATTAATAAGTTGATGGTAATGGTAATGGTAATTTTAGTTAACGTCGTACTAGAGCAACACAACGGGCTATTGACGACGGTCCGGGATCATTCCCTTAAGGGAAAAATCCGAAATGATGAATACGTTGAAATTCAGGTTGTTAAATAAAGTTTAAAGTTGGATTTTTGCCTGCATTATGGTAGTGACCTACATTTATGTGATTACAAGGGCAACTTTTTTGTTGCAGTAAAAATAGGAAAAGTTGCATTTATCATTCTCTACCGTTGCATTTATGGAAATAAAGTTGCATTTATTTTTGATACACTAAAATCTAAAATAAATTACTCGTAAAAATTGAAAAAATTCAATTTGTATTCACAATTTTAGTTGTGTACAATAGTTATAATACATCATTAAATACAGAAGAACGTTGAATGGCCGATCCCTGGTCAGTAATTTCTTTAACATTGAAAAACTGCCCCAGCCGCTGTCATATAATGTGCTGTATCGAATAGCAGAAGCGCAAAATCCTTTCTCTCAACATTCAAAGATTTTAAAGCGTCATCTACAAGGCGAACAACCTATTGATGATCCACACTTACACTGCAGTCGATTACGCAATTTTCCTCTGGATTTTCAAGAGTGCCAACCAGTCTGTTAAAATACTTCTTGTACAATACTTCGGCGTTCACAAGATCAAGACACGTGATCAAAGGGTTGATTCAGAAGGCAAAAAATGAAATATTAATTTCATATTTGTTAATTTTAAGCTAAATTTTAAAAAGTTACAGGTGGTTGCATTTATGCAGAAAGTTGCATTTATGTTACGGTTATAACTCACTTACAATACACCCCATGTAGGAGGAATTTTGGTTTTAGTACTTAACATGCAGCGTAGTACGTGTGAAAAAAGTTGCATTTGTTGCAAAAAGTTGCCCTAACTACTAAAAAAATAAATAAAGTGCAATGCACAATTGGTAGAATAAGTAAAGAGTATTTACTTATTTCACCGAATCGACATTTTTTACCTATAGTCGTACTTTTTTGCCAAATATAAATTAGCCATATAGAAATTAGTAATTGTTCTTAGTACCTAGCAAATATATGGTATTCGAATCTACGACAATGAACTTTACTCATGCGTTAATATATGAGTGTGAATCAACAATATTATAATTTTCGTTAAGTCCACTATGGATATTTATTTTATCTGCTTCATAGTATTTTTCTTTTATATTTAAAAGTTTCAGCAATAAACAAGTGCATTAGTTGTTTATCTTAAGTTAATACTACATGCACACACACACACACACTCAGAATCATAATTTATTGAATTTGTGTTATAAAACTGCATATTTTGCGTTCCATATACCTGGTCTTTGCATATTTAGCAGAAAAACGCAAACATTGAAGTATAAAAGAATGCGAACAGTATTCTAAACCTTATAAATAAAGGAAATTCAAATGCATTAAATGTATAACATATAACACAAACTCCTTAAAATATAATAAGTGGTAAAACAAAGACGTAAGAATTTTCAAACCCACGTAATTGACATGAGCTTAAGAAAAATTCTCTTATTGATCTATTTTCCTGGGAAAGAGTTATTTCTGCACAACACTTCATAACACACACTCAAGCAACTTAACGAATTGATTTAACACTAAGCCGTGGCACCTGCACAATGTTTCAACTTACGTGAGATTTGTTTCAAAAGATGAAAATTTTCATTCCCTACTTTATTCAACGTACTTGAATTTAATGAAAACGAGAGAAACATGTTGTTTGTTTTCTGAACAGTGATTCATTTACGTAAACTAGGTTTTTAAGAGTGAAACCTTTAGACTGCTCATATCAATAGGTTTTGCATTTGGAATTGTTTACTTCAAAGAGAAATACATTTTGACTCAATATATTTTGAATATTAAAGTAGGAAAAGCAAATTAAACAACTTCTAGTGTGGCAGATAACACCAAAGTACCAACCAATTCAAGCAATAGAAAATTCGATACGCTTTGTTAAAGTGGAATAAAACCAACCAGTGACATAAAGTTGTTGACCTTTTGAGTATTAATTGCTTTATTTAAACTTTTTGAGTGGAACCCTAAAAGACTGCTTACACAAATATATTTAACAATTAGAATTGTAACATTTGAATTCAGAGAGAAATAAATTTTGACTCTATTTTTAATTTTAAAGTTATAAAAGCCAAATGTAAAACATATATGACAGATAAAACCAGAGTATCCATTTAAGAAGTGGTAAATTTCAGTAGTGTAATTAAATTGGTCTCGCACTGAAACTAACTAGTGAAACTACGTCTTTTACTTCTTGTATAGTGATTCTTTTTTGCACACTTATTTATAAGAGTGGAACTCCTAAAAATACTGCTGATATCAATATATCTGTAATTTTGAGTTGTTCACTTACGAAAGAAATAATTTTTGACTTACTATTTTTAACTACTTTGAATACTATGAATACTAAAGTAGCAAAAGCCAAATAAATAAACTCAAAATCTGACAGATGATTCCAAAGTACCAATCTAAACAGTGAAACATTTCATAACGTTAATTACAAACGGTTTTCACTAAAACTAACTAGTCAAATTATGTTGCTTATTTCTTGAGTAGGGATTCTTTTATATAAACATTTTATAAGAACTCTTAAAAGACTGCTGATTCCGATTGATCTTACATTTGAAGTTCTTGACTAGAAAGAAAGAAATTTCGACATCAATTTGAACTAATTTCATTACTCTGAATACTAAAGTAACAAACGCAAAATAAAGAAATATCTGACGTTGCAGTTGAGTCCAAAATATCAATCAACGCAGTGGAGCAGTGGAAAATATGCGCTTAAATAAAGTAAGGTAATATCATCCAACATTACGTTATTTCGCTTATGATTTCTTTGCATAAACTTGTTTACAAGATAGAAACTCTTAAGTCTCAGAGGGGTTTACACTCCAAATTCCACATTACAACCTTTAATTTTCTTTGCAATACTTCTAAGTAGTTTTTACCATCTAAACCAATAGAATCTTTCTTAAGATTCTTTTAATCAATGCATGTTGTTATTTGGTCTTTATATGTGTTATGGGGTTAAAGAAGACAACCTTCTCAGAAATCATGAGACGCCCTCAGAGATCTTTAGATTGGTAAAGTTCACACTGAGTCGCTTTTTTTTTTTGCATGAAGGTTAGATTTCTTTATGACAAACACGCTTAGTGAAAATCCCCCCACCCCCTTTCGTTTTCTCATAACTGTTTTTTGACTCTGTGTTTTTCACTTGTACTACGACATTATATCATATTATTACAAGGACGAAAAATGACTCAGTGGACTTTAATTATCCAAAGACCACCACACATTTTAGTCTAGAAAAGCTAAATAAGTACTTATATCTATTTTTGACACAGCGTTTCATATGTACAAGATGACGTCATATTGTGTTATGAATACAACAAAAAAATGACTCAGTTGACTTTACCAATCTAAAGATCAACACATTTTACTCTATTAAAGCTAAAAAAGTACTTATATCTAATTTTGACTTGCGTGTTTCTCATGTACAGCCGTAAAATTAAACCCGACTCACCCGATCCCCATTGCACAATTTACATCACAGAACAAAACGGAATGTAGCAATCGATAGGGATTAATGTTTTCTACAAATATCAATGCTTAAAATTTGTCTAAGGGGCCGTCTTCATATTAAATTGGGTGCTTTCTCCGATAATTTCAATACGAACACCCATACTTTATCACAAATTTGGATTCTACATAAAATTTCAGGCCGATATGATGAAAAAATAATGTAAAACGGCGTAAAATTGACCGAGAAAATCGATAAGAAACCATTGAGGGAGCGTATAAATGTTCGGCATTCAATCACATTATAAATATTAACAAAGACGTGTAGTGGCCGTTGCAGTCCATGTCTTGTTGCAGGCGCCGTGATTTGGAGTCCATTGAAATGGTGACAAAGTCAGAATCCATTCTGACTGAATCCCAGGATCTGTTGGCAGAAATTTCTGTTTTCACTTTGTGAACAATCCCCGATAGCGATAATAATCATCGCCTTTTACAAAAAGTCTCACCGCGCTACTAATTATGCACGTAATGAGCTGGAATTTGGAATTCCGATGTTTCAGTAACAGTTAAATCACATGATGTCAAAATTTGCCCATGTTTCAATTCATAATTTTATGAATATTAATTTCATAATTGATAAAAAAATAGTAAGTTTAATTTAATAATTAAAAGTTTATGGATTGTGTTTGGGGTTTCGGGTAGCAGAGCATGAAAAAACAATTTATTTGAAAAATTCATGGGTGTAGCAAGTATAACAAAAAACGTGAAGCACCAATCTAACATTAGGAGATCTAATTTTCAAACACTTACAAATTGGTGAAAAATCCAATAAAATTCATTAACTTTTGTTTTTTTTTCCGCCTGAAATTGTATGTAGAGTCCAAATTTGTGATAGAAGATGTGAGTTCGTATTGAAATTATTGGTAAAGGTAATTTTAGTTAACGTCATACTAGAGCAACACAACGGGCTATTGACGACGGTCCGGAATCAGTCCCTTAAGGGAAAGATTCGAGGACAACACCTCTTAATTTTGAACCACGGTTAGATGACGAAGCAACATCTTGAAATTATTGGAGCAAGCACCCAATGTAATATGAAGACGACCCCTTAGACAAATTTTAAGTATATATATATATATATATATATATATATATATTTATTTATTTATTTACCTCTCCTAAATAAACTATAAAATACATACTTCTTAGGAGTAATTTCAATTTTTATTTTATATGTATACTTCCTAGAAATAAATGCACGCATGAGTCACACGCATCAAAGGCCTATTAACTGAACTAAACTGGAACTCTTTACCCGGTTGATAAAACTTTTTGAACAGTTCTAAACAAAACACTAAAATTTTACAACGCATTCGTTCCGTCCCAAATTGTTACTACATTTGGTCAAAAAAAGCTTCAATTTGTAAATCGAAAACTTTGATTTAATGCATTTCAACTGTCATTCGACTATTCTCTATTTCAGAAAAATATTATAAAATATGTTTAAACTTTAGTTTTATATGTATACTTCCTAGAAGTAAATAATGCAGTTCCATACCTCAAAATGGACATCAATGGCCACGGGAACTCTTTCTGTTTTCACCGAAACTTTTTGTACAACCCAAGCCGAACACACAAATTTTTTTACATCCCATTTTGCCGTTCCAAATTTTCTGATTGCCTTTCTTCTTCCAGCCTCTTCCCCTCGAAAAGTTTCTCAACTGAATTTAAACTTTTTTTCCTCTTTTTCACACTAGCTGACCCAGAAGTAAACGATGTCAACCACTTGCAGCGAAAAGTATCCTCTATCATTTCAGCTCTCAGGAGCTGATAAGTTAATTTTCCTTCTCTTCTGCCGAGATTTTATATTGATCCCCGTTAAACTTTTTGTCTGCAGAAAGTGAATGATCTCCCGCTTCTTCTGTGCTGAAAGTTCGCAGATGAAAAATCCGATTTTTTTCTGCCAAATGAATATTTTTCGATTCTCTTCGGTCTTTTTACTTTGATTTTCTTTCCACTTGTTTCTCTCTAAGAATCCGATGCCACTACTCACGGAGTTCCCTTGATCAATGTCTTGTACCTTATTCTGACATGAAGCAGAACAGCATGCGCAGTGAAGAGAAACATTAGAATAATACTCAAGGAAGCCACTGGGAAGAAGAGATACTCCCCAGAGGCTGGTAGGAGCTTCGGAAAGAGGAAATAGAAGTACTATATAGGGTTTGAATGACAGAAACAGTTCATTTAAAGAAAAATGTAAACATTTCAGTAAATAAAGTAAACAAGACGGCAGTAAGCAAATAATGAAATCCAGCAGCTTGTAGCAAGTCTTTCAGAAAGAAATAATTGCAAGTACAGATTTAGTATGACAGTATAAAACATTTCATTCATAGAGAAAATTGTAAACATTTCAGTTTGAATTATAGTAAACAAGATGACTGTATAAATAGAAAATGAAATCCATTAGTTTGTTGCAAATCTCACAGAAAGAAATAATAAAAAGTACTACCGTTTTTGTATGACAATATAAAATATTTCATTTATAGAAAATTGTAAAAATTTCAGTTTGAATTACAGTAAATAAGACGACTAAGTAGAAAATAAAATCCAGTAGTTCGTAGCAAATATCTCAGGAAGGAGTAATAACAAGTACTATCGGTTTTGTATTACAAAAACAGTTCTTTTTTTACAGACATATACACACAACCTTTCGATTATAAGGATAACAAAGACAACGAGAAGTAAATAATAAAATACAATAGTTTATATCAAACTCACCAAAAGAAAGAATAAAAATGCTGTAGGATTTGAATGACATAAACAGTTCATATAAAAAAATTTAGAATTTCGGTTGTAAAAGATAGTAAACAAGACCACAGTATGTAAATAATTAAGTTCAGTAGCTTGTAAGAAATCTTTCAGAAAGAAAGAATAAAAATTCTATAGGATTTTAATGACACGAACAGTTCGTTTAAAGAGAAATGTAAAAGTATCAGTAAGTAAACAATAAACAAAACGACAATAAGTAAATAATAAAATCTAGTAGTTTGCAGCAAGTCTCTCAGAAAGAAAGAATAAAAATACTACATGATTTGTACGGTAGGAATGGTTCATTCTAAGAGAAATTTAAAACTTTCAATTAGAAAGGCAGTAAACTACACGACAGTAAGTAAATAATGAAATTCAGCAACTTGTAGCTAGTCTCCCAGAAAGAAAGAAATTATGTGCTACATGATTTTTTACAACAATAACTAGACAATAACAAGACATTTTAAGCTAAACTTAAAATTTTCAGTTAGACAGTAAACACGAAGACAATAACTAAATAATGAAATCCAGTAGCTAGTAGCAAACATTTCATTTGTAGAGAATTGTAAAAATTTCGGTTTACTAAATGCTAAAATAAAAATGTCGCTGAATGTAAAAATTTCAGTTAGACAGTAAACAAGACAATAAGTAAATAATGAAATACAGTAGCTTGTAGCAAATCTATCGTATAGAAAGGATAAAAACACATGGATTAGTATATGACAACAGTCTATTTTAGACAAAATTTTATAAATTTAAAGGCAACCACAAATTTAACATTAAGGTATTTCAAGAATATAGTGTAATAGAACATAATGTAATGCGTAATGCAATACGGTATAATACAGTACATTACAATGCAATACAGCATTATACAGTGACTAATGCAGTAGAGAATAGTGCAGTACATAATGCAGTAGAGGAGTATATTGAAGTGAAAGAGGATAATTCAGTAGAGCATAATACAGTATGCAGTACGCATTAGCCTGTTTTTGCATCAGTTGAAGCTAGAACCATGAATTTTAGCAATAAAAGTCTAATAATTTACCTCTGTTTAATAACTACAAATCAATTTAACTATTTCCTTAAATCTCTTCCACATCTGAAAAGATTATAAATAAAAATAGCGAATTCATTTCATAGAAATTTAAAATATTTAATACTTACATACCATGGTAAAATAAGCGGAATAAAATTTCAACAGTCATGATATAAAAAAAACTGAATGACTCTGAGCTATGTATATGACCATATGAGCAAGTAAATCGAATTTGAATTAATCATAAATAATACATCGCTTTGGGCCTACATCATAAACCAAAGTTAATTATTCACTAACATAGCTTCCCAACAAAGCTTAGATATTTAACTACGATTCTGATTTAAGATTTATGAGGTATTTTGTGCATTCAATGTCCTTTGAACAAGATTACCTTTACTTTAAAATACTCCTATGTTATTTTATTTCAATTAAAGTAAGGAAACGTTTAAGTTATTTAGAATGTACACAAGGTTCCGCCTTGTGAGATAAATCATACTATAAAAAGTAATTTTTTAAAGCCTTGTATGTTCTTATAACCTCCGTTTCAATTTTCATTACTAAATTCTCCGTTGTTTCAATCTTAAGGCATTAATCAGAATACTCGAGTATGATATTACATAATTATACTTACAGCATCTTTGTTCATTTAATTTCAACCACTCCATATTTGTATCCTGATTGTAGTAATGGGCTTTAACAATGAGAATCAATTGTATCTCCCCTTCTGTAAAAATGTCAAGTAAAAATTATGCTACAAATATCACTATGAATACTGATGTCATATATTTGATGGTTTTCCTTTTAACCTATTCAAAAGGTGCCACATTCATTTTCTGATTCCATAAGCTTTTAGTCATTGCCAGACACGCGGAAAGTTGCTACATTTATTCTTCGATAATTTACATGCACTCCGGTAGTGAAATACAATCCAGATGTTCTAACCTGAAAAGGAAATATTATGACATTCAAAAGGCATATTTTATCAAGGTATTCAAGAGAGCAGTTACTCTAAATTTTGACATTATGGTAAAAGGTTACTGAAGTGATGTACATAAAAGTATCTCATGCCTCATTAGGTCAAGAAAACACACTTAAATAAGAGTTGGTTGTGCGATCATATTCTTATCTAGTGTTGAGTATCAAATAGATATAATTGCAACATTCCAACAACCGTTAACTTTAGTGACGTTCAGCCTAACCTATTCCTACGTCATACTCCCTAACAACACTCCGCGTTAATTTTAAAACAATGCACATGGAAATGATCAAGTATTTCAAATGAAAATATAGCTTTTTTCTCGAATAACCTTGTATACGCCTTCGGTACATTAGTTCAAAGTTTGAGTATCAACAACCATTGAAAAGATGAACAGCCTAGCCTCTTCCTACGTCATACCTAACAACACTCCGCATTAATTCTCAAACAATGCACAAGGAAATGAGCAAGTATTTCAAATGCAAGTAGACCTTTTTTCTCGAATAACCATGTATACGCCTTGGCTATATTAGTTTGAAGTTTACATATCAACAACCGATGGAAAGCTAAACAGCTTAACCTATTCCTACGTCACACTCCCTAACAACACTCCGCATTAATTCTCAAACAATGCGCGCGGAAATCAGCAAGTATTAAAAGTGAGAGTAGAACTGTTATTTATCATCCGAATCTCTCTCTCTGGCACAGGTCATATATGTTGTGCGACACGGTCCCTTTTAACATCATTTCGGCTAACGGCCATTATTCTCATTGAGGGAGTTCTCAAGGTCTACAGTCGGGATATGAGAAAATGTAACAGAAAGCAATTAATTCAAACCCAGAATTATGTGTGCTGCGTTCACCTTCCTAGAATTCGTAATTAATTTTCGCCAGTATACACTGGGGAGCCGACAGTTCTGACTTATTGTCGATATGAGCAGTTAGTCAACTTACATTTCAGTGGAACAATACCAGGTGCTTTAGAAAACTGTTTCGCAGGTAATGATTAGAAGGGCAATCAGTTTGAAGCCGACCATGGGAAACGTCACTTTAAAAAACGCAATGCATTAATGGGAGGGATGAATTGATTATTTCCATGTGTTTGGAGGGACGTATTTGGAAATGAATTCCGATATTGGGAGGGTATGTTTATTTTATTCTGTTAACGGTTTAGTATCAAACGTCCACATACAGTTTTCTTTCATAAATTTACCATTCGGCACTCGCGACATTTTTAAGGCTTAAAATATGTCTTTAACTCAAAATTATTTTCTAGTTCATTCTCTAAGCAACATTATAAAGAACTCGTTCTCAAAGTTTTACGAGAATCTATGAAGAAATAATTCATAAAAATTAATTTAGAGTAAACTAGGGGGCACAGCCCCCTACTTGCGTACGCTCCCCAACCCCCGGGGATTGATCCCGTTTGGTTTGCTTCGCAAACCAATACTTCTTTTGCAAGTGATTTCACTTTTTTTTTACTTTAACACTTAATGCACCCTAAACTAATAGCCGCATCAGTAAAAAGTCTTCTGCATCTTGTTCCCTGTACAATTTTAAGTAATCCGTGTTAATCTCCAAACTTTACGATCTGTATTTTGTACTTTCTCGGTAAACCGTCTGAGAACACAGGGAAAAAAGCGAGCCTTTTTCCTCGCCAAATGAAAAGAAATCGTTTTTATGGCAATTGTTGCTACGATAAATTTGATATCTGGCTAACCCGATAGTCAAAAATACAACCCTCATATGCGTGCAGAATGTGCTCCGAGAAATAAAAAATTCGAAATTTTTTGTCTACAACTTTTGATTGCATCGAATTTATTTATGAACCAATTTTAAAAATAATTGCACCGTAAGAAATAGTACATTTTGAGGTATACTGCGATATTTTCAAAATTAAAAACTAATAGTAATAATATATAAATATGACAATTTTAGTTTTGTATCAGAAATTGCGATCTGAAAGTTCCGAAAGTTAATTGTATGACCAACTTTTAATTTCATCGACTTTATTTATTAACCAATATAAAAAATAATTATACCATAAGAGTACAATGTAAGGTATTCAGTGATGTTCTCAAATTAAAAAAAATAATGGTATTAAGCTGTAGATATAACGGTTCTAATAAAAAGTAGCAAAAATATCCAAAGATTCCGAATTTTGTATGATGTTAAAATTTTGATCGCATTGAACTTATTTATTAACCAATTTAAAAAATAACTTTACCGTAATAAAGAGTACATTCTGAGATACACTGAGATGTTTTTAAAATTAAAAACTAATAGTAATAAGATATAGATATGACAGTTTAAAAAAAAATAACGAAAATGTCTCAATTTTTCTCGAATTTCAAAAAAATATTATCAAGAACCAAATTGAAATTTCTAAAAAAACTCGACGAGCTGCAACACTTTACGTTGAGATGTACTCTTCAAAAAAACTCACGGCTTAAGACTGAAAATTTGTATGTGTTTTGCTCACTCGCGGAAGAAATTTCGCTTTTCAAATTTTGACACTTAATAAACCCTAAACTAATAACCGCATCGGAAAAAGATCTTTACAGTTCTCCAGGAAGCACGATGAAGAACAAACAATTTTTCTGATCTGAACTTTCTAGGCAAACCGTCTAAGAATGGAGCTAAACAGCACAGTTTTCAATCCAGTGGCTGCGGTAACTTTTTTTTAATTTAGAGAGAAACAGTTTAAAGTGTATCGTTTGCTATACTTTGCTTTTACTGTCTGTGTAAACAATTTCGTTCTTCCCTTTTCTGTAAAAATGTTCACAATATTTCCAAAGGAAAAACCATTCAGCCATTTTAGAAAGCTTTCTAATATTATATTTACAAGAAAAGTTAGTTTTAAATTTAAATTTGGACATGTTTTTATACTTTTAACGGCAACTTCCGGCGTTTTCTATACGTACTTCCGGTTTTCCCACCTTGATTAAATTCATAATATCCCGAAACTAATTAACTTAGAGAAAAAATCAAGTATATTTTGGAAAGTCAAATATTCTCTATCCAGTAAGATCAAAAACCTTTTTTTGGAATTTTTGTTCACAAAAGGACATTTTTAACGCGTTCGGATACCTTAAAATGTGTCATTTTACTCAGATGAAAATTACAGTATGAATGGACTAAACGATTTCAGCAGCATTGAATTGTACTTCATGCATAATTCGAATATTTTCATCAAACTAACATTTTAGCGTTGTTATTAATTAAATGCAAAAAGGGTTAATGTGTGGATAATGGAATTGTGAATTAGTTCGAAGTATATTTTTATACTCCTATATCATGACATTAAAAGTGCTGGGAATGGAAACATGTGCAAACAATCCATATCAAAACACATGGAAACAATCAATTTATTTCTTCCCATTTTACAATGAATAAACAAGAGATAACAGTTTGATTGTTTCCATGTTTTCAGGGACATATTTAGAAAGGAATTCAGATATTTGTAGGGTATGTTTGTTTTTAATCCAATGGGAATTGTCAAGCTCCCGATAATACTGAATTGTGTTGAAGAAATTCATCATTCTATGTATAGTTCTTTGATACATTTTTTCTGCGTAAATGTGTCATTTTAGGTATAGATGACAGTATAAGAATGAATGAGCTAAGTATTTTCGGAAGCCCTTATTTGTGAATGTTGAATTTAATTATTTATGACGAGTTTACATTTATAATGAACGGGGGAAAGTCGTTTGTGAATAGCAGAATCGTGAATTATTTCGAAATAGATTTTATAAGCATGTTAAAGGATTAAACATGTTGAGAATGGAAACACAGAAACAATAGAATATGTGGAAACAATCAATATCAAAACACATGGATGAAATCAATTAATTCCTTCCTGTCTAGGAAATGCATCGATTTGAGTGAATTGATTGATTGCTTTCATGTGGTTAACCGACAAATACAGAAATTAATTGCTGTATTGAGAGGATATGCTTATTTTTAATGTATGGCAGATAGTATCAAACGCACGAAAGTACAGAATTTTTATGGTTTAAATTCACCAACTGTGCTTTCAGAGTTGATGCATAAAATTCGTCATTTTTCTGAAATGAAAGTCGAAGTATGAATCTTGGTGTCAATGTAGGCCTAGAAATTGGGGAGGCTGTGTAGGAATTTTATTTAACTTCTCACTGCAACAAGCGAGCTATTATTGACACTCCGGGAACAAACACGAAAGGAAAGATCTGAGGACAATATCACTTAATTTTGAGCCATGGTCACATGAGGAGGTCACACCTGAGCTGGCACCCCACTCTCCAAGCTTTCATACCTCCAACGTGAGGACATTTAGACCATGACAGATTAACCCCTTTGAACCCTACGGTCTGTGGTTGGTTTCGATCTCGTAACACTCAGGTTGATAGTTCCTTACACCTCCAAGTGGACAACCACAGTACGAGATATTGGAGGCATTGAAGTGCAAAAGTGGGCAGTTGGATGTTACCAAATTGTGTCGCCAAAATTATTTTAAGGGAACTTCTATCTGCTTGATTTTAATGGCGCATTGCCGATATTTAAGTTAACTAAAAGACGAACCGACTATATATGGCTGACTGTATAGATTTAAGGATGCTACTGACGAAAATAAAGACAAATTGGTAGGACAACTCAAAGGGCTCATCTTTTTAATTAGTAGTTATTTTTAATTTTACTGATTTGATAAATATTAATGAATAATAATAGTGAGCAATCTGGTGAATTTACGAGCCTTTTTTGTTATTTCATTTTAATAAATAGATTTGTAATGTCCCCAGTTTCAGGCTGTTTTATATTGAAACTAGTTTTTGGAATTTACAAAACTACATACATAGTTAAGTAAATACTGTGGTGAAATTTATAAATTATAGGCTCAGCTACACTTGCAATTTATTATTTGTTGAGATAGCGTTGAGAGGGGGTATATTGGGTTTTAAAAGATAATTCCGCAAAAAAAGTTATTAAGGGATAAAAATGGATATGCAAAGACATTAATATGTTTATACTTTCCGTAAAAGAAAAGGAATTAGACTTATCACTTCAACCCATTCCAGAGAAATTGCATCAGACAAGAAATAACATTAATACAAATTACTCTAGTCTATTTCAGAACCCGTAGCTAAGTATTCCTTATAATTCATACTTTCCAAGAGCCCAACTGTTTAATATTTCAGTTTCTAAACAATATTGGGTAAAAGAACATTTAACATTTAAATTTTTTACTTGACAGTAGAGTTAAGAAATATTGATTTAAGACGCGATGTCTTCGGTGTTAAGAAGTTAAAGCTTTGACTTTTCAACAATAAATAGTATCTAGAAACAAATCACGATCCCTAAAAATAAAGAGAATCAGGGATAATAGTTTCCAATGGTGTAGATCACGTTAATAATTAAAATGTTAACTGTGCAATAGTATTAAGAAACAAAGATTTAGGGCGCGTTGTCTTCAGCGTTAAGAAAATAAAATTTTAATTTTTTACCAATAAATAGAATCTAGAAACAGATCACCATCCCTTAAAACAACAATAATCAAGAATTATGGTTTTTAATGGAGTAGATCAAGTTAATAATTAAAATGGTAGCATTTCGTGAAACCATAAAATCATGGTAGGTAGGTGAATTTACGTCGCACTTGGGCAACACAACGTGCTTTTAATGATGGTCCAGGATTCCTACTCATGGGAAAAATCCGAGGACAGCATCTGGTCATTTAGGATCACTGACAAACGATGAGGTCATCACCTTACCTGAGACTCAACTCTCCGAACTTTCACCCCTCGCTACCATTAAGACATTTGAGACAACGACAGATTTAACGTGCATCGGCTTCCACATACATGACGATTTCGGTTGAATCGAGTTTCGTCATCCTCCCGTTGGCAATCCAGCAACTGTGTTACTCATTGAATCGAGAATCAGCTTCAAAACTTAATTTCAAGTTAATTCATAGAAGATATAACATTTTAAACATTCACTAAAAAATATAGCTTTAAAAGGTGCTATATTTCGCGTTACGTGATTTCAATTTTCGACAACACATAGAATCAAGAAATATAGTTTCAAGATAGAACTAGAGCAAGAATACTTTACACAAGCAGAAAAGAAACGGGACGATAGGATTGATAAAACATCGCTTTCAAACTACTTGACTGCTGACCTTTTATTGAAGCATTGTTAGATTCACATCTTCTACTAGCTCCTAAAAGCTATAAGAAGATGAATCTAACAATGCGTCAATAAAAGGTCAGCAGTCAAGTAGTTTGAAAGCGATGTTTTATCAATCTTGATAATGCTTTTCAACTCCTTCACGAAAGGATCTGTGAAGAAGAAAACATGAAAAATCAACCCCACTTTTCAATGTGAAGGGTTTGAACACCAGAAAAATATAATTTTTATTAGATAGGATCAAATAAACTGAGCTCTACAAAATAGAGCCTTAAGTTAGCAAATGCTAGCACATCTGATCCTCCTGATAGTTATTTCGACGCAGAATCTAGTCATTGGCAAAACTGACCAGATCTTGATATCATTATAAGAAAACTAAACCTATCTTAATCTCGTCATCATCAAACAATCAGCTATATCTTGATGACCAGATAACTCGTCTTTAGAAAAATTTGTCCTATATCGATACAAAAGATATCTCGTTCCAACCAATTGGGAGGAGGTTGTGACCAATTCACTAACAACCACGAATATCGTGGCTCGTAACCACCAATCGTATCGTAACCACCTGCTCGTGTTAAATAGTCTGCTTCCATCTGGCACCACGAATATTTTCGGGTATGGTTGTGTGCACAGGATTGCCACGATATGGTAGTGGTGTGTTATTTTAATTAGCGTCTCACTGGAGCAACTCAATGGGCTATTGGATGCGGTCCGGATCAATCCCGAATGGAAAGATCCGATGACAACACCACGTAATCTTGAACCACGGGGTTTGCCACGAGGAATGTACTCGTGTTTAGTAGAGTGTTCGGGCTTCCATCCATAAATATACTCGTGTATTTTAACCTTCCAAATCGATTTGGCGAGGTATCTCGCCAACCAAGATCTAATCAATTTTCTTAATGACAAGATGCCTCGTTCATGAAGATAGTGCCAATTTTTTTAGCGAGATCAGGATATGGTCAGCTTTTTTCTAATACCGAGATATCTCGTCCGTTATTTTCAGTTTTCTTCTAATGACGAGATAACTCGTCGAGACAACCATCAGAAGGCTTGAGTTAATACAAACTAAACGTTTTTCCCATCATCAACCATGTTTGGGCAACGGACGAACATAACACGATGGGGATGGTTTGAAAATAATACTACTTTCAAAATATTTATACTTCAATTTGTCGCTGTCTGCCCGAGAGATATCTGCTTCAGTTTTGGTTTCGATCACCAAATGCTGAGGTAGTAAAATCATTATTCCACACAATCTAAATCGCCATTCATTGAAATATCGTCATCCATTATTTACACTAAATTATACTGTGATGTGATCACATTTAGCAAACATTTGATTTTAACCTTCATACTACCGACGGTACAGCAGTTGTACCATTATCGCGCCAAGAAAGAATTTAGACAACGGCCAGTACAGTACATCAGTTGTACCTTGAAGGTTATGAGAATCGTGCCAAGCAAAAATTTAGACTACTGCCGTTACAGTCGTTGTTACATGAATTTTTTAGAATCGCGTTTGTTATATCGTATCTATTGCCGTAGTCAACAGGTTAAGGGGGTCCGGGACACATTGAAAAACATTTTTTATTAATTAATTTAAAATTTTGAATTTTTTTGTACTGATTACCCATTTAACTAATAAAAGAAATCACAACACAAAATTTTTCCAAAAGTTTTAAAAAAATTTTAAATTAAAATTTTTTGAAAAAAAGAGGGGTTATTTTAAATTGCTAAAACTCAAAATATTTTTGAACAATTTTCAAAATTCTTGCAGTAAATTATTCATAAATTTATAAACTTTAACTTTGATTCAGCAATTTAAAAAATATTAATTTAATAATAAAAAAAAATTTGAATGAAAATTTTTGAAAATTTTAATATACTTTTTTAAAAAAAGTCATATTTTTAAAAGTAAATATTTATTTCAAATTTGCTGAATCAAAATTAAAGTATAAAGTTTGAAAAATATATATTCCAAATTTCAACCCTTAAACTTTATCGGTTTTCGACTCATAGCAATTTGAATACAGGAAATCTTGAAAAAATGTATCATGGCGAAAAACGCATTTAAAGTTTTAAAGACAGATGTTCTTGCCATGACAACACCTGTCAAGAGTGTTAGATTTTCAAAACAACACACCACAAAATTTATTATATCTCTAGTTCTAATTAAGATAGAAACATGATTTAGACGTCCTTTTAAGCAGAAAAACATAGAGAATTTCTTAAAATCATAAAAAAGATTTCGAAAATTTGACATTTTCTGTGTCTTGGACCCCCCTTAAGGTTGTTTCTTTACCAACCTCGTCATCTGACCGTGGCTCAAAATTACGTGGTGTTGTCCTTGGATCTTTTCTTCCTAGATTGGTCCCGGATTGTCGACAGTATCCCGTGGTATTGCTCTAATGCGACTTAAATTCCACTACTCACTGCCGACCATGTATATATTTTGATCGATTATATGCATTCAAACAAGTCTCTAACGCAGCGGTTCCCAACCTTTTAATAACTGCGTACCACTTGAAATGTTTAGAAATTTTTGGCGTACCACCAGTTCTATATTTTTTTAGGAATATATATCTTATATCAGAAAAGTGCACCAATGTCTTGTTTTATTTTAATTAAAATACTAATAAAGCTTCATATTTTATGATTAATGCACTTGTATTTCGTATTACTGATGTTTTAATAAAGAAAAAAAATAAAACGATTATTGAAAATTACAGTTTTATTTTTTACTCACAGGTCTAAAAGCAAATAATTTTAAATAATTAGTACAAATTAACCAAAGAAAGATTAACGTAATATAAAATCAATTTTTAGTGCGAAACTTGTTGTTGTTTATCTTTTATTAAAATATCACTCTCACACAAGTAACTAGTAACAAATGGCATAAGAAATAGCATAACGTGGTTGTACATACTAAAAAATCGAACAAACTTTGTAGAATATTTGGGTCCCTCGTATTATTCTTGCGTACCATCTGAAACGTTGCCGCGTACCACTGGTGGTACGCGTACCACCGGTATGGAATCCCTGCTCTAACACAAAATATATATACTCAACAAATAACTGCACATAGATAAAACTTACACACACAGGTACATATATATGAAAGCAAGAGGACACAAAAACACACTGGCACATATATATCGGCAAAGCAAGAGGATCAGGTGTGTGGAAATCACAACCTATAACTGTAACCGGAAAGCATAGAGCCTAAAGTGGGGTGGGTGAGATAAATAGGAGATTTCCTGGGTATGAACAACGAACAGAAAAGAGATGAGCGGCTCAGTTGTCTGTGAAATTTAATCCCTTTTCTTCAATGTTAAGCCGCGGAAAAAACACCGAACCATCCCTCTTTATCCCCGCGTAGCTCCATAGTTGAGTAAATTCAAAAGTACCATTCAATAGGAAATATCATCTTCGGTAGAGACTCAGTTGCATAAAAGTTTCTTAAGAAGTAGTGTACATACTATTAAAACTCGCAACTATTTCATAATTTCACTGACAACATTCAACTTCGATGCAAAATTTAAAGTTTTTGTTAAAATTCAAATTCGTTGAATACCGAGTTATTTTGCCTTGTTGTTTACTGGATTTGGAGTTCCCAGTGGCAATCAATTATCTTCTCAGACTTTATCATTCAAAATTTAGTATTTCCACTAATGTAAATTCGAATGTTTGATCTGTATTTAAACGAAATCTACGATGAAGCCTTCAAATTTGTAACAATCAAAACTGCTCCTTATCCATCTTCTAAAAATAACTGTGGGACAACGTCTTTAGGATTCAAATATACCTTAACCAATATGACGATTTATTGAGATATATTTTTAAAGCCTCTAACTCTCCTGGTGGTTGTATCTAGGTGGTATCTCGTTATTAGAAACACTTTCCAGACATTGATCTCGTCATGATTTAAAATTCGGCAATATCTTGATGACAAGATACTAGTTAATCTGACGAGGTGTCCAGTCATTATCGAAATTGGGCAACTCTTGATTGACGAGATATCTCTTCAATACCACTTGGATGGTTAAGCACAAAATGAGGAACAACTTAAGTTCTTAGAGACTAGAGAAAATAACCAAATATTCGAAACTTAGAACAATCTGAAGTGATGGAACTCAATACCTGAACAAGAGAATACATGTCTGAAATACGAATTTCTCTCACCTATGTTTTCTGATGTGATTACCATATCTATTTATATTTAAAATGTATCATTAACTAAACTTCGATTTGGGCTGATTAACACTACAAGCACCGTTGGGGTAATTTTGACCATTTCCCCAATCCCCATGCTTTATTTGACTATACAGTTGAACATCGCAGCTCATATATTTTTACTTTTATTAAAAAGCTTCCAAGTGTACTGTGACAAGTTTTCATATTTCTATGTTAATTATTAAATTAACTAATCGAAGAAATACCTAGAACAACCAACATGGGTCATTTTGACCCTCATAAGGAAACTAACCGATTTTCAAGTGAATGTATGTTTTGGAATTCTCGATGCCTTATTTTCGTTTTCCGATCATGGAGAATCACGCACCTGTTATCTGGATGACTATCGCGACAGCTAGCGGTTTCGTTCTAACACTCTAACGGCCGTATTCACAAGTCTAAGTTAACTCGCGTTTCAACGATAATCCCCGGGTAAGCGAAAAAACCGATTCACAATGCCTGATCCGTGGTTTAAACTGCCGTTTCGGTGTTCACACTGATCCTCCGAAATCGGCGAGTAACTCGCGAGTTAGAGTTACCCATGCGCAGTACTATCTTTGTGCCAAGAAAAGAGCAAAACAAAATGGCTGACACATTTCATTATGTGCTAAATTACGGTATTCTTGCGACGACTGGACTGGACGTAGCTTTACGGAGCATCTGCTGCATAGCAGCTCATCTTCTCATCTAATTTTGCTTAAATGGAAAATTTTAAGATATAATTTTATTTAAAATCAAATGAAAAATAAAAATAAACGTAGCTGCCAAAATGTAAAGAAGCAGCTGTGTGAAAAGATAGATGGCGGCACTTCCGTCCGCTAAGCCGTCCACTCCAGTCGGTTCACCTCCCAAGTCGGAACTTGCGTCAGCGCGTATTCAACTGATCTTATATGAATCGGAACAAGAGCGTGATTACATTTTCTATAAAATAGATATACCCAGATGTGTTCTTGTTTCAACTATATCTGGAGTCGCCAGAGTAGAACCCAATGAGAGACCGAACGGGAGAATATGACCATGGCAGATGCAAATTCGTCGTAGAATAAAAATTATTCTGTTCATTTATTACAAATGAAAGAAAATTGACAATGGAAGTTACTTTTGACACCACCAATACACACCCATACTGGCAAGTACAAAGGTAATCGGATTACATTCATTTTTCAAGACATTGTGTACAATTATTTCTTGCAAAATTTAGGCTTCCATAAAAATCCAAATTTTAAACTAAATACCTTTGCATTTCTTTTCCCAAATTAAAATTAAAATCCATTATGCGTTCTATTTAATCACAATTTGGAATCAATTCTACGGCAGAGTATGTGCTTGATCTGTATAAATGCAGATTCGAGCTTCGTAACCAATATACACAATATGACGTGGTACATATACCTAGTGGCTCTGTTGTACTACATAACGTTTGGAGGGAAAACAGTCCTACTACAGCTACTATCGAGGACGGAACTCGACGCCACTTTCCACAGATGTCTTCTCGTAGTTTTTGATTTCGACCAGTGTGAAAACATTTCCCCGTATAAATAATGTCGAGACTTTTGAGTACACAGAAAGCCATTGCCCTACTGGAGCCATTAGATTCGGATATCTGTGTATCAAAAGAATGTCACGATTCCTGGCATCATGCACACGAATAAGCCTGCAAACAGTGCAAAGAAGTCGAATACTGTCACTTACTACAATCATGCTTAAATGTAGTATATCAGATGCTAAGAAAATATACCACGAGATGTAGAACTCGTAGGTGACCTGTTCTTGTATTATAACGACCTTGATATTGCTGTACTCAATGCTTGGCTAATTTTTGATGGAATCCTCAGGCTCCAAAATTTTACACCTAGAATTTATTCTTGCGCTCGTGGAAGAAATATGAATCGGTGCGTTGCGTAACAGATGCCCCCAATTGTTCGAGTACAGGCCCTAAAACGAATGAAATGTGCCTTTGAACTTTACAAGGGGATGAATGAGACATATGTCAGTTGTGAGGGATGCCAGAAACCAATTTGTGATAAATGTGTTGCTGTCACTGTCAAGCGTACATATTGTTCAACCTTCACTAATGTCTAACGAACTTTGGAATACATTGTGTTTTTATTCATAGTTTATATATTTTTGTAATATCACTTTGAAACATGTTGTGTGCTAATTTGTATTATTAGCATTTGTATCTTTAGATTGTTTTCTTATCACTTGTACTCCTGCGAAAGAATATTGTGTAATACTGTACATTACATTATACGTATATTGTCATTTATTTGTTGTGATTTAAAGAAAACTAAATTTTTAAGCAAAAAAAGAGAATTAACTCTAAAGTTAATTTTTTTAACTAACTCTAAAAACTATAAAAACTCTTATATATTGCCATTTCAACATCATTTAGTGATTAAAAAAGTGTATTTTGATATGGCTTGCATTTCTTATGAGGGTTAAGTTGGTCCTAAACGGCGGTTTTAGGTTAAACCCGGCTGTTGTAGTGTTAAACTCTCATCATTGGGCAGTTTTAATTGTTTCTAAATACATTTCGGGGAGTACGTGAAATCTATTGACACTCCTATTGGAAACAACCCTGCGTATAGGTGAATAAACAAGTCCCACAAGTATGAATCTATTTTTATTATCTTGTCCGATTCTCTCCGCTACAAACACAGACCTAGCAGATACTTGATGCTTCCTTAGCTTCAGCAATTTCAGTATTGATTTTGGTCAAATCAGGAACATTTTGGTGGGCATCCAGACACCTATTAATTCGTCTTAAACCTATTTGCGTATTTCCACAATATTCAACACCTCCAAGCAGCACGCCCGAACGTAGTCGTATAGAACCCAAAAAATTTCCACGACAGATCCGAAATATTTGGATATTTAGCTGGTGGACCTGTACCCCGGGGTGTTTCTTGGAGTGAAACGTCGAACGGTCCTAACACAGCTAGGACCTTTCCGTTTGAATACGGCAAGGGAAAATTCCCGCTTGGCAAATAGCAGAAACCACATCTTCTGCCATTTTGCCCGGAATCCAGTTCTTGGAAACATTTCTGATCCGTCATTCGTAGCACCCTCCAAACTGTACTCGGGCAACTGGGAGGACTAGTTTATGAAGCTACCTTAAATTTACGTGATAAGTATTAATAAAAAAAATTTTCATCTTCGAAGTGAGTTTCAAAAATGGAAATTAGGACATCTAGCTCGTGAAGCTGTACTCGGGGGTGTTTCTTGGAGGGAGACGTTGCAAAGCACGGTCCTAACATAGCTAGGATATTTCCGTTTGAATACGGCAAGGGAAAATTCCCGCTTGGCAAACAGCAGAAACCACATATTCTGCTATCTTGCCCGGAATCTAGTTCTTCGAAATATATATGGTCTGTCATTCGCAGCTCAGGAACCCCTCCAAACTTTACTCGGGCAACTGAGAGAACTAGTTTACGAAGCTATCTTAAATTTACGTGATCGTAATAAGTATTAATAAGAAAACTTTTTCCATCTTCGAAGTGAGTTTCAAAATTTGAAATCAGGACATCTAGCTCGTGGAGCTGTACTCGGGGTGCTTCTTGGAGGTATACGCTCCAAACTCAGCTTCCGTTTGAATACGGCATGGAAAAATTATCCTTGATAAGCAGCAGAAATGAAAAATTCTGACATCTTGCTTGAATTCTCTTTCATTGAAACATTTCGGGTCTGTCGTCCGCAGCTCAGGAACCCGTCCAAACTATACTCGGGCAACTGTAAGGATCGGTTTACGAAGCTACCTTAATTTTACGTGATAAGTATTAATAAAAAACTCTTTCCATCTACGAAGGGAGTTTCAAAAATGGAAAAGAGGTGAATGAAAATATTTATTGGAATAACTTTTTCATTGAGTGTATATGCATGGAAAATAGCATTATAACAATCCTTACTGTAAACTTTACTCGGGCAACTGAGAGAACTAGTTTACGAAGCTATCTTAAATTTACGTGATCGTAATAAGTATTAATAAGAAAACTTTTTCCATCTTCGAAGTGAGTTTCAAAATTTGAAATCAGGACATCTAGCTCATGGAGCTGTACTCGGGGTGCTTCTTGGAGGTATACGCTCCAAACTCAGCTTCCGTTTGAATACGGCATGGAAAAATTATCCTTGATAAGCAGCAGAAATGAAAAATTCTGACATCTTGCTTGAATTCTCTTTCATTGAAACATTTCGGGTCTGTCGTCCGCAGCTCAGGAACCCGTCCAAACTATACTCGGGCAACTGTAAGGATCGGTTTACGAAGCTACCTTAAGTTTACGTGATAAGTATTAATAAAAAACTCTTTCCATCTACGAAGGGAGTTTCAAAAATGGAAAAGAGGTGAATGAAAATATTTATTGGAATAACTTTTTCATTGAGTGTATATGCATGGAAAATAGCATTATAACAATCCTTACTGTAAACTTTACTCGGGCAACTGAGAGAACTAGTTTACGAAGCTATCTTAAATTTACGTGATCGTAATAAGTATTAATAAGAAAACTTTTTCCATCTTCGAAGTGAGTTTCAAAATTTGAAATCAGGACATCTAGCTCATGGAGCTGTACTCGGGGTGCTTCTTGGAGGTATACGCTCCAAACTCAGCTTCCGTTTGAATACGGCATGGAAAAATTATCCTTGATAAGCAGCAGAAATGAAAAATTCTGACATCTTGCTTGAATTCTCTTTCATTGAAACATTTCGGGTCTGTCGTCCGCAGCTCAGGAACCCGTCCAAACTATACTCGGGCAACTGTAAGGATCGGTTTACGAAGCTACCTTAATTTTACGTGATAAGTATTAATAAAAAACTCTTTCCATCTACGAAGGGAGTTTCAAAAATGGAAAAGAGGTGAATGAAAATATTTATTGGAATAACTTTTTCATTGAGTGTATATGCATGGAAAATAGCATTATAACAATCCTTACTGTAAACTTTACTCGGGCAACTGAGAGAACTAGTTTACGAAGCTATCTTAAATTTACGTGATCGTAATAAGTATTAATAAGAAAACTTTTTCCATCTTCGAAGTGAGTTTCAAAATTTGAAATCAGGACATCTAGCTCATGGAGCTGTACTCGGGGTGCTTCTTGGAGGTATACGCTCCAAACTCAGCTTCCGTTTGAATACGGCATGGAAAAATTATCCTTGATAAGCAGCAGAAATGAAAAATTCTGACATCTTGCTTGAATTCTCTTTCATTGAAACATTTCGGGTCTGTCGTCCGCAGCTCAGGAACCCGTCCAAACTATACTCGGGCAACTGTAAGGATCGGTTTACGAAGCTACCTTAAGTTTACGTGATAAGTATTAATAAAAAACTCTTTCCATCTACGAAGGGAGTTTCAAAAATGGAAAAGAGGTGAATGAAAATATTTATTGGAATAACTTTTTCATTGAGTGTATATGCATGGAAAATAGCATTATAACAATCCTTACTGTAAACTTTACTCGGGCAACTGAGAGAACTAGTTTACGAAGCTATCTTAAATTTACGTGATCGTAATAAGTATTAATAAGAAAACTTTTTCCATCTTCGAAGTGAGTTTCAAAATTTGAAATCAGGACATCTAGCTCATGGAGCTGTACTCGGGGTGCTTCTTGGAGGTATACGCTCCAAACTCAGCTTCCGTTTGAATACGGCATGGAAAAATTATCCTTGATAAGCAGCAGAAATGAAAAATTCTGACATCTTGCTTGAATTCTCTTTCATTGAAACATTTCGGGTCTGTCGTCCGCAGCTCAGGAACCCATCCAAACTATACTCGGGCAACTGTAAGGATCGGTTTACGAAGCTACCTTAAGTTTACGTGATAAGTATTAATAAAAAACTCTTTCCATCTACGAAGGGAGTTTCAAAAATGGAAAAGAGGTGAATGAAAATATTTATTGGAATAACTTTTTCATTGAGTGTATATGCATGGAAAATAGCATTATAACAATCCTTACTGTAAACTTTACTCGGGCAACTGAGAGAACTAGTTTACGAAGCTATCTTAAATTTACGTGATCGTAATAAGTATTAATAAGAAAACTTTTTCCATCTTCGAAGTGAGTTTCAAAATTTGAAATCAGGACATCTAGCTCATGGAGCTGTACTCGGGGTGCTTCTTGGAGGTATACGCTCCAAACTCAGCTTCCGTTTGAATACGGCATGGAAAAATTATCCTTGATAAGCAGCAGAAATGAAAAATTCTGACATCTTGCTTGAATTCTCTTTCATTGAAACATTTCGGGTCTGTCGTCCGCAGCTCAGGAACCCGTCCAAACTATACTCGGGCAACTGTAAGGATCGGTTTACGAAGCTACCTTAAGTTTACGTGATAAGTATTAATAAAAAACTCTTTCCATCTACGAAGGGAGTTTCAAAAATGGAAAAGAGGTGAATGAAAATATTTATTGGAATAACTTTTTCATTGAGTGTATATGCATGGAAAATAGCATTATAACAATCCTTACTGTAAACTTTACTCGGGCAACTGAGAGAACTAGTTTACGAAGCTATCTTAAATTTACGTGATCGTAATAAGTATTAATAAGAAAACTTTTTCCATCTTCGAAGTGAGTTTCAAAATTTGAAATCAGGACATCTAGCTCGTGGAGCTGTACTCGGGGTGCTTCTTGGAGGTATACGCTCCAAACTCAGCTTCCGTTTGAATACGGCATGGAAAAATTATCCTTGATAAGCAGCAGAAATGAAAAATTCTGACATCTTGCTTGAATTCTCTTTCATTGAAACATTTCGGGTCTGTCGTCCGCAGCTCAGGAACCCGTCCAAACTATACTCGGGCAACTGTAAGGATCGGTTTACGAAGCTACCTTAATTTTACGTGATAAGTATTAATAAAAAACTCTTTCCATCTACGAAGGGAGTTTCAAAAATGGAAAAGAGGTGAATGAAAATATTTATTGGAATAACTTTTTCATTGAGTGTATATGCATGGAAAATAGCATTATAACAATCCTTACTGTAAACTTTACTCGGGCAACTGAGAGAACTAGTTTACGAAGCTATCTTAAATTTACGTGATCGTAATAAGTATTAATAAGAAAACTTTTTCCATCTTCGAAGTGAGTTTCAAAATTTGAAATCAGGACATCTAGCTCATGGAGCTGTACTCGGGGTGCTTCTTGGAGGTATACGCTCCAAACTCAGCTTCCGTTTGAATACGGCATGGAAAAATTATCCTTGATAAGCAGCAGAAATGAAAAATTCTGACATCTTGCTTGAATTCTCTTTCATTGAAACATTTCGGGTCTGTCGTCCGCAGCTCAGGAACCCGTCCAAACTATACTCGGGCAACTGTAAGGATCGGTTTACGAAGCTACCTTAAGTTTACGTGATAAGTATTAATAAAAAACTCTTTCCATCTACGAAGGGAGTTTCAAAAATGGAAAAGAGGTGAATGAAAATATTTATTGGAATAACTTTTTCATTGAGTGTATATGCATGGAAAATAGCATTATAACAATCCTTACTGTAAACTTTACTCGGGCAACTGAGAGAACTAGTTTACGAAGCTATCTTAAATTTACGTGATCGTAATAAGTATTAATAAGAAAACTTTTTCCATCTTCGAAGTGAGTTTCAAAATTTGAAATCAGGACATCTAGCTCATGGAGCTGTACTCGGGGTGCTTCTTGGAGGTATACGCTCCAAACTCAGCTTCCGTTTGAATACGGCATGGAAAAATTATCCTTGATAAGCAGCAGAAATGAAAAATTCTGACATCTTGCTTGAATTCTCTTTCATTGAAACATTTCGGGTCTGTCGTCCGCAGCTCAGGAACCCGTCCAAACTATACTCGGGCAACTGTAAGGATCGGTTTACGAAGCTACCTTAAGTTTACGTGATAAGTATTAATAAAAAACTCTTTCCATCTACGAAGTGAGTTTCAAAAATGGAAAAGAGGTGAATGAAAATATTTATTGGAATAACTTTTCACTGAGTGTATATGCATGGAAAATAGCATTATAACAATCCTTACTGTAAACATACTAATTTTTAATGCCGTCTAATTACAGAGGCGTACAACAAATACGCGAGAAAGTGGCAAAACGTTTATCCCCATTAATTTATAAAGAGCTTATTTTCAACCTCTATCAAAATCATAACCAAACGAGATTAAACTTTTGAACATTGAATTTTTAGCAAAACGTATTACGAAGTTTCTTTTATGCATTTATGAAGGAAGACCTAATTTAGGCAATAAAACTCAGATACATAATATATCCGTAACATAAATCTAAATCTATTGATATTATAGGATTATTAAATTTAAAAGAGGCATTTAAGTTTTTAAGGAAGCTCATTTTTGAAACTAATTCATTTATCAAATCCCCGTTTGGATCTTATTTATACAAATTCTTTAGAAATAATTTTATTTTATAAAAGATTAATCTTTATATGTATCGTTTCTTAATCTGGTTATCATATTCATCATAGAATTTTTAAAGCGTAAAAAAGTGCCAAAATGGTCAGAATTATCATGAAAACTTAATACTCTTATGTAAAATGTGCTTTGAAGAAATATTTTCCGGTAGCAGAATGATTTATTTTTTAGTTTGAGCATTTATCATCAAAGAGATTATTGGAAAACAAAAAATAAGCAATATATTACGATCTTTAATTTATTAAAGGGCTCAACATGCTTAAAATACATTCTTTTATTGAAGTACTACCCCCCTTAAATTTTATGATGAATAAAAATGTATACTAAGAGGTATTAGCTTTATTAAAAGATTATAAAACAGAATGTGAAATAAAAATGAATTAAAATTCTACAAATTTGATTTTCGCATTTTGTTAAAGGAATACTTTGATGAATATATTTTTGTAAGTTGGAAAATAATCGCATCAATTTTTTTAGAATTTAACAGGCTCTTATATGTGGAAACTTATTGCTTACGCATAATATTGTTAATTAACGAGACGAAAGAAAACAAATCATGAAACATTATTTTAAAAACGATTGCATATTTATTTCAAGCCAAAAATATAACCAGAAAAATATTTCCTTATCGATAACACAACTCACGATTTTTTCAAAATATTTTTTTTTTATATTTGAGGTACTTTTCCTAATAAAGATCATCAACATGGTAAGTAAGCCTTACCAACATGTTCAACAAGCATTATAGATTAAGCTTAAATATCCTTTCTATGTAGTGTATGTAGAGTAATAACATGAAAAAGCTTTAGTGATTTCTAGTCCATCTGAAAGAAATGTTTTTTAAAAGCTGTGTGTTATCCATAAAAAGACAAATCTCCTCTTCCCTAATTCAATATCTCTTGAGAGAGTACATAAAATTTCAAACCTATATCTTCTGAATATTCTGAGAAAATGCGCTCGGAAATTACCTTTGTAACATTCACGACCATTTATCCGTACATTTACGTACATTGAACCTGATTGTGTTTTTTATAGACAGACTTACTTGTCAGTTCAACTTAACTCTATGATGAATGAACTTAATCATTTTGACAAAAAACGACCGAGAAACAATGTCTCCAATTTGACATTCAATAGCTTTCAATGATGACAAATGACTTGTTTCTTAATATTCCGAGTCAAAGGTAAAGGTCTTGAACGGAGAAAAATGGATGTACGTCAAAAATTTCAAAAATGCTCCAAACTTTCCGGCACATTGCAGTGATTTCCCTAACATTTTGCAAACTTAATTTTTTGGCTAACTTAATTAGAGCCCCGATCTCTCTTGTGTGAAACTTTTGAGCAGTGTGAAAACTGAAGATGCCTCTTGAAGCTTAAAAAATCAAACACTAGCCAGAGCATAAAATTTTAGTAGCCTGGGGATAGTAAACTTTTAGGCCTTTTAAAATGTATGAGTGTTTCCCGATGCGCGCTCAAATTTTATTCGTTTTTTTGAAGAAAAAACTGTTTATATTTGCCGCGTAGTCCTAAGGCTTCAGTGTTTTCGGTATTTGGCGATGGTTTATTTCCCGTGGTTTGGAATTTTAAAACTGGGTTACTATATATAATGACCCACTAGTATTGGATATAAATATTTAAAGAGCTATGTTTAAAAGTGATACATAAACATCGTATATATGTTTAGGCCGTTGCATCTTTCATAGTTACTTAAAGACAGGTAACTTCGTATCATAAATTCGAGGGTCTGTCTCGGAAAATGCGCATGTAACATCACTTAAAGCACATTTTTAAAATGATTTTGCAAAGCAAATGAAACATCATACATCAATAAGATATATATCTACTAATATAAAAGGAAGTGTTTGTCTGACTGTTTTTCGTTATCAATGTCCTGATGAATCTATGGCACTTACTGTAATGGGATTTGGCACATAGGTAGTCCGAATTGTTTGCAATTTTTGGGTAGCGCGGAATTTTAAAAATTCAATCTAGAACATTTTAAAATGAATTTAATGGAAATTTAATTATTATTGTTTCCTTTGGAATGGAAACAGCAAAAAAGAACTGACTCCACGAAAAGAACTGTTACGGTGAACGCCGTGCTGGTCTTTGATAAATATTATACATGACATGGTGTTTCGAGAATATGTGTCTAAATTGTAAAGGGTGGTAGAGGACCAAAAATAAATTAAAGTCAGATACTATGATCTGAAATGCCACGTTTAGATAGTAGAGGACGCTGTTTAGATTACATTAATGAATTGGCGTAAGGCGTCATTTACCCCTTGGATTTTCAAAGAAATGTATCACTATACGAATTCGGAGCTTTGTGCCTTGCTTCAATATAAAAATGTTTATTTTGGGACTATCTTCCACCCTTTACAATCAGGCCCTAAGTATTCAAAACACCATTCATACTGTCCTAACGCTCTATCTCTCTCTCTCTCTGAAGCATCTCAGACAATCATAACTCCATCAGATTGTTTATATGTATATGATGAAAAAGCACAGAAGAGAGCATATGTCCAGGGAGAAATCGAACCTGCGGCTTCTACAAATCTCAGGTTGTAAACGCAGTTGGCAAACTCAGTGATCCACGTTGGCACACTCTGAAGATTGTAAGAGGACTTTTTTAATGTACTCGGACATAAATTTAAAGTGATACCAAAATTTAAACACGTGTAAACAATCAGTACCATGCTGATGATACTAATACATTTTACCTAACAACTTATGCAACTTATGTGTCTTCGCCATGGCCAAGTGTATATGTCCACTGCTCTAGTAAGCTATGAACTGTAGGCAGCCCAGATTCAATTCCTCCTTAGGTCTATTTCTCTCTTCTGTATCAGTGAAGCTTTCATTGAGTGTGTGTCTATTACTTGATATAGTGTCTTGTGTTTGACCCATCATGACCAAATATGTCCCTTGCACCATAAAAACCCAACCAACCTAACAACTTATTTGCATTGTTTAAAAATAGTTAGTGACTTAAAATAAAATAATTTAACCCTCTTTGTGGTTGTCTCGACTAAGTATCTTGTCATTAGCAAATCTGACCAGATCATTATGGATTAAATATCTCGTTATTTAAAAAAAGGACCAGACAGTTTATCTCACCACCATAAATAAAACGGCAGTATCTTCATGGCTAGGCATCTAACCATTAACAAAATAGGTCAGATTTTGAAGGACGAGATATCTCGTTGGAAGGTTAAAATAAACATAACAACTATTGAGATATGTTCAGAAAGAAGCATGGACTTTATTCTAACATGTCTTAGATATTACTTGGCTCAACCTCATGCGCGTATCATATAAAGGATTTGAAGTCATTTTTACATTAATGCTGCTTTGGAATCATCTTCAAAAGCTTCCGTCATTATTTGAACTGAATTGCTCTTTATTAGAGAGGATCATGGAGTGGCTGCAATACTGTAACTGCCGCTTTGTGTCAAACTTTTGTGATCTTTGTCGAAATCCTTGTGAAGATAAATAGCATATAAAGATAAATATGGTCTTTCTAAAGTTAACGTATCTGTCTCTGACGGCATAAAGAACCTTTTCTTCCGGTAATTCTTTACGAAGTAGAGAGCTATTTGTCTTCAGCAAGGACAGGTGGTATTCACTTCGTAAACGTAAACTTGTCCGGCTTTGTTTCATTTTTGAAACCTTAAAATAATATTCTCCTAAAGCCAGTCATCAAGAGAGGATCTACAAGATGGCAAATGCAGATGCTAATTGAGAAGTCGACATACCATCTTTCATTTGACGATACATAAGAATTTGGGTTCGTTTTGTTATCACCAGACAAATTTATCGACAAATTTTTAGATGAAACTGGAATATTTATTCTTAATATTTTTATATGAAACTAACACGTTGCGTGAAATTATTTTTCCAATATACAGGGCGTTTCAATACCTCTTGTCTGAACTTTAACCATCCTAGTGATTGTCTCAACGAGGTATCTCTCGGAATTAATAAAACCGACCAGATCTTGACCATGTCATCATAAAAAAATGCATGCAATGTTTTAATGACGAGATATCTCGTCATTAGCAAAATTGGTCGGATCTTGATGGCCAAGATATCCCGCCAAAACCATCTGGAGAACTAATGTATGATGAGGTGAACCAGATAGTACCTACAGTAATTTACAATTTCTGTATATTTCTCATTAAAACAAGCAGACTGAATTATTCCACAGTAAATTAAATTTATATTCATTTCGTCAATATACAACCGTAATAGATGGTAATCAATCCGAAGTCTACTAATTTGTCTTTTTGTTGATGAAAATAATATAACAAAAGCCAGGTGTCAAATAATTGGGGTCTATGAAATCACAGTATAGTGGGCTGTGAGGTGGAATTTGCAGTGAGTGAAATTTGAAGAGTGAACTCTCATTGAGGTAAGAAATATCCCTAATTTAAATATACGTAGTAATTTTTCATTTCTAAATCAATTTTATGTCATAAACATTGCGGTCAATCTACCGTTAGATTAAAATGTGTGTTCCAGTAACTGACCAAGCTTACTGGATTTTTATACAAACTTTGATTTCAAATTTGAAGTGGGATATTTCATAATGACTAACAGTTTGTAAATTGTTTTGGTTAAATAAATATAAAATATTACGATAAATGTAGAAGCAACGAAAGTTATAGTTAGGAAAGAGTCTGTATAATACCCCTATTTACGCTAGACCTTCTGTCAGTTTTGAATTTGAATTCTATATCATGTGCTATTCCCTAGTGAGTTATGTCTCAAAAGAGAGGTTCAAAATAAAAAAAAGAAAAGAATTGTCTCGTGCAATGTCATCTAAAATCTGGATGTTATATTATAAAAGAAAGGATAAAATAAGAATAAAGTAAAAAGAAGGGAAGAGAAGAAATTCAAGACAGGTTATCTAAGACCAAAAGAGAAATATCAAATGTTTAATGAAAAGAGGGAATACTTTCACACTTAATTGATGAAAGTGATGAATTTTTGAAAAATGTGAAGAGCTAACCAGCAAAACGAAAACAATTATAATATAAAAGCACATTTTGCAAACGTGATAGTTGCTGCAAAACATAAAATGCATTTCGAAAATGCAAGCTCTGCAGTTTGGATTGGATGATTTTTGTCTGATGACAGTGAAGATGTCGACTTTTTATGTGTTTTGGAGAAACTGATGGGAATTTGTATGACTTAACTTTACATTTTGTTATAAAAATTCCAAAGGATCTATATATATAATACGCTTATGCGTGGCGCAAAATTGGCCTGTATTTCTCTCCCGTGTGTGGCAACGGTTTTGTACTTTACGAATGTAAATATTGCTATCCCTCATTTCAACAACGGGAAGCGCGTCGCGTTTAAGCCTTGATCAATCTTTCCGGTAATTGTGAGGGGTTTTTGATAAAAAAATTAGCTCTTTGCGTCAATTTCAGTATAATTTGCGAAGAAGAGAGCAGTCAACTAGGGAATCTTTTGACGAACGAATTCAGAGAATTACCGCTAGAAATACTGCGGATAGGCTTAGAAGGGCCAGAGCACGCGATGGGAGCAACATTTAAGTAATAGAACCGATTCCCAAGTGGAAATAAGTGTTTCTGAACACGACTGTGGATTCATGTCAGAAATATGCTCATTTTGTGGAGCTTTTTATTGGCCTGATGAATTGAACTCTTCAACAAAATTCACAAAATGCTGCCAAACAACTGTTCAATGATATAGATTTTGAAACAGTGACGCCTGAAGAGCTCAAAAATCGTGCCATTCTCACTGTAACAAATGAGCTATCAATGCAAATTAATAATAATGTACTGCAGTGTATGCCAGGAAATGAAGTCATTGACACAATAGTCAGTGAAGATCCACAAGATCAACTTGCATATTCAGAGGAATTTTTGAATAACATTAATATAACTGGAATGCCACCTCATAAACTTAAATAAAAACAGGTGTTATTCTAATGGTACTCAGAAATTTAGCACCTTCAAAAGGTTTGAGCAATGGAGCTAGACTTATCGTGGTAAATTTGCAGAAAAAATATAATTGAAGCAAAAAAAAATAAGTAACGAAAACAATGAATCTTACCTGATACCTCGAATACCTCTTATTCCATCTGATAGTAATATGCCTTTTAAATTCAAGCGCAAACAATTTCCAATTAGGTTAGCATTTTCAATGACCATTAATAAAGCTCACGGCCAAACTTTTGACAAAATATGTTTAGATTTGAGCAAACCAGTTTTTACTCATGGCCAATTGTAAGTAGGTCTTTCTAGAGAGATCTGTTACTGTTGTGTCTGCGAGTTTTCAAATACACAACTGTGTACAAGGAGGTTTTATGTGAATGTTATCATAGTAAATTAATTCATTCATATATCCCAGAAATCTATTTGTCAGTGTAAATAATCACCCGCACTGTTCCTAAAAGTTCCAAGAGATTCCCTTTCTCGCTGCTCTCTCAGAACCCCGGCTGTATCGTTCAGCAATACATAAAAAGGGTTTTCGGATAAACTGTTTTGCACCGTGTAAATACTCAAATATCATATACCCCAGAATTTGTTATTATTGTAAATACATTGTCATATCATATCCCATAAATGTATTTGTCAGTGTAAATACTCACCCACACTGTTACTGAAAGTGAATTTAGAACATAGTAGTCCACAGAGATCCCTTTCTCGCTGCTCCCTCAGAACATTAGCTGTATGGTTCAGCAATACGTAAAAAGGGTCTTCGGATAAACTGTTTTGCACCGTGTAAATACTCAAATATCATATACCCCAGAATTTGTGTTATTATTGTAAATACATTGTCATATCATATCCCAGAAATCTATTTGTCAGTGTAAATACTCACCCACACTGTTCCTAAAAGTGAATTTAGAACATAGTAGTCCCCAGAGATCCCCTTTCTCGCTGCTCTCTCAGAACCGTAGCTGTATCGTTCAGCAATACGTAAAAAGGGTCTTCGGATAAACTGTTTTGCACCGTGTAAATACTCAAATATCATATACCCCAGAATTTGTTATTATTGTAAATACATTGTCATATCATATCCCAGAAATCTATTTGTCAGTGTAAATACTCACCCACACTGTTCCTAAAAGTGAATTTAGAACATAGTAGTCCCCAGAGATCCCCTTTCTCGCTGCTCTCTCAGAACCGTAGCTGTATCGTTCAGCAATACGTAAAAAGGGTCTTCGGATAAACTGTTTTGCACCGTATAAATACTCAAATATCATATACCCCAGAATTTGTTATTATTGTAAATACATTGTCATATCATATCCCAGAAATCTATTTGTCAGTGTAAATACTCACCCACACTGTTACTGAAAGTGAATTTAGAACATATTAGTCCCAAGAGTTCCCCTTTCTCGCTGCTCCCTCAGAACATTAGCTGTATGGTTCAGCAATACGTAAAAAGGGTCTTCGGATAAACTGTTTTGCACCGTGTAAATACTCAAATATTGGGTTGGCGAGCGTCAGCGAGCAGGGGGCGTTAGCCCTCTAGTTCTTAAATATTACTGCAAACATTTATTTCCTTGTTTCAATAATATTGATTATTTTTAGTTTAACCAGTTTACTTTCTTGTTTAAAATACCAGTACTAACTACTATTATCATATTTACTGGGTTCATATTGATAGTTTGTTCGTTTACTAAGTTTTACTCAGAATATCATGTAAAAATGCTTAGCTTCGCCATATTTAAAACAAATGTACTGGTGATCGCTAAATTATTAGCACAAATGTTTAAATTTTAATTTATTTGAAAAAAAATATGGTCGATTGCTGGATGAGTAGTGATTAATTACTGGATATGTGATTGTCAATTACTGAACCAATTACTATTCTGAACTTTGAGATAAAATTTTAAAAGCTATCAAATATTAAAAGTGGTACTATTACATCATTTTAATCACGTTTTTTCAAGATACTAAGTACAAAAATCTTAAAACTGCAATTGCAAATTAGCTTAAAGGAATATTTTTTATGAAACATTAGCACTAACTGAAGGCAATTACTAGCTGGTTTACGCAACTAAGAAATTTAAACAGAATGAAAAGGGTTGCGTTTATGCACGATCTATATAACTATGCACAGTTTTATGCTAGAATACTTCTATTTTTGTTGCATATATCCTTCGAGTGTGTATATTAATGAGTCGTTGTCTAATATTACTGTTTCCTGTGTTTATAATTAATATTTCCTGTGTTTATAATTACTGTTTCCTGTGTTTATAATTAATATTTCCTGTGTTTATAATTACTGTTTCCTGTGTTTATAATTACTGTTTCCTGTATACATATTATTATGAGTTCATTTGTCTGATGCAATCCTTTAAATGTAATGAGCCAGTTGCCTCTCTATAACTTTATACGCTGTCCGTGTGATTCTACATGCTTGTCTGTTGTGATGTTTCTTTATAATTATTAAAGGTCTTGTTGAACTTGGAGTGCCTCTATTGTTCAAGTACAGTACAAAGTCCCAAATCCGGACGTTTTTCTAACCGACGTTTTTGTTTTTTGTTTTTTCTCACTTTTTTACATATTTTCGACAATTTTTAAAGAATAAGGAGTTAAACCTAGACCTAATTGATGAAACAACGCAAAATAAATGATATGTTTAAAGCAAATACCACACAGAAAAATGTGAAGTTTTTCAAGTAAAATTTGTTTCATTGTATCAAAATTTTTTTTTTTTCCTTTTATAAAAATTATTCCTATTCATGTATCTGCTATTTTACTATTGCAAAAGCAAAATTCGCGAGGGGGAAGGGTTTATATTAAGTTGTTTTTTTTGACAAAAACTGCAAATAATCCGAAATCCGGTATGCCCGAGGTTCGGAGGATGCCGTATTTGGGACTTTGTACTGTATTACAGGACATAATTTTTTTACGATAATGCTTGTATACATAAAAATAAGTTTTAAAATGATAACAGCATTTGATAAAATGAAAATAAGAGAGGACTTCCTGAAAGACGTTTTGTTTTGATAAATAAAGAGCAAATCACGATAGCATTTTTCCTGGTGACCGTCACAGAAGCATTGTTGACATCATTCCTTTCATCCACCTCCTTTCATACTAACAGTAATGCTGTCAGAGTACGAGTAGTGATTAAGTATTCAAATCATTCAGTATGCGTAGGAAGCCTATTCCTGCCTGGACCACAGCCTTAAAGTACTATCAAAAAGACCTACAGACGCTATACATTAGCTACCCCTTGAATCTCTTTTTATATCTTTTCTCTCATAGAAAAAGTCACTTAAAAAAGTCAACGCTGTTGCACTGGCTTTATAGAAACATTCAAGTAGCATAAGAATGGAATACATAGTATGTATCCTTCAGCAATAATTAGGTAATAAGATGTAATAATTAGGTAATAAGATGTTATAATTAGGTAATAAGATGCAATAATTAGGTAATAAGAAGTAATAATTAGGTAATAAGAAGTAACAATTAGGTAATAAGATGTAATAATTAGGTAATACGATGCAATAATTAGGTAATACGATGTAATAAATAAGTAATAAGATGTAATAATTAGGTAATAAGATGTAATAATTAGATAAAAAGATGTAATAATAAGGTAATTCAGCAATAAGAGGTTTTTTTTGTACAGAATTTAAATGAATAGCACGCTTTTAATTGAGTTCCCACTGTATGTCATTACGTTTTTCACTTAATTTTACTGTGTGCGATGACTGCACAAATGAGGGTCGTGGTAGCCCGGATAGAAGAGTACCGAGTGTTGCGAATTTGAATCCAAGAAAAGAAGGTCGTGTACAAAAGAGGCTGGTGCAAGTTAAATTTGTTGTGTCATCAAATTACCTCAGTTGTGGAAGTTTGGATAGAGGGGTACCAGCTCTCAGGTGTTGCGTCGTCATCTGACAATGGTTCAAAATTACTTGGTGTTATCCTCGAGTCTTTCCAGTTGGGATTGATCCTCAGTTCAACGACGTTAATTAAAGTACTTAACGTACCAACCAAGAATTGGAATGGAATGACATTTGGTCCCTTCTACTGAGTAACATAATGTAGGTAAAGTTCAAGAAATTAGGAGTAAAATAAATTATTGAGATTCACTTAAAAATCTCAGAACTGTAGCACACACACAGTTAAAGAGTTTTATACAGTAAAAACTGTTTTTGAGAAAATCAGTTTATAGTGTCGTAAGTTTTCAAATAAAATTGAACAAATTTATAATTTAATAACCAAATGTGATATAATGTGAAATAATGACCAAAATGTACAAAGATTTATTTTAATTTGCTTAAGAAATAAATCATTTCCGACAATTTTGTCATCTATGGTAAATTTACTATCATCCCCCTCTTAAGGATATATAAAATATACTATCATTTCAATCCAGTGGAATTTTTAAGCTGCTGTTGGTTTTAGTTTAATTTACCGTGATGTATCAAAATAAAGACCTCAGAGCAACAAACCAAAATAACGGTTTTTTAGGTTTTCTAAAATCACTTAAAGAAGTGTTATAATTGCTGGTTTTTATTTTATTTGTCTATTCCCGGACTCCTAAAGTGGTTCCGATGAGGTACTTTGTCCATCAAATTCTGACCAATTTTGCAACTGGCGATGTATCTCATCCTCACGATATTGCCTATTTTTTGACGATGAAACGATCAAGATATGGTCAGTTTTATTTTAATGACAAGATACCTCGTCCAAGATGTGGTCAGTTTTATTTTAATGACAAGATACCTCGTCAAAGATATGGTCAGTCCTATTATATGACACTCTTCCATTGAAATCTTGTCAGTTTGACTAATAACAAGATACCTCGTCGGGACAACCGGGAGGATTAAACCATTTAAAATTGTTTTATTGCTTTTCAACCTTAAATTTAAATTCAAAATGTACAACAGCACATTGCATTCGGTCCTTTTCATAACCTAATGAAACTAAACAGCCAAACGTTCACCAGCAAAGACGAGCTCTATCTTAACCTAGGTACTTTATGTTGAAGATTGGAATCTATTCAAAGAAACCCATTATTAGTTCCAAGTTTACCAAGATCTGACCAATTTTGCTAGTCCTCACGATACTGACGATTTTTTGATGATAAGATCATGATCTGGTCAGTATCTTCCAAAGACGAGATATATAGTCCATCAAGATCTGGTCAGTTTTGCTAACGACAAGATACCTCTTCGAGGCAACCACCAGGAAAGTGATTAATAACAAGATATAAAATCATTCAAATTTATTTTATCGATTTTCAACCTTAACCCTCCCTTACGTTTATCGTTTCAAAAACTACCCTGAAGGGTTTGCACCTGAGGTTTGAACCTCAAGTGCAAAAACCTGTACAAAATTTTCACCAGTTCTGAGCAAGGCGCAAAGTGTGTACACTACATGAGTCTTTCTTCAATCTTGTAGTAATTGGATAGTTTTGTCTCGAAAAAATATTCCGTCCTTAGCAAAATTGACCACATGCGGGACGAGATATCTCGTCGAAACATTCGTAGAGTCACAATCAAAATCAAAACTCACCATAACACAGCATCGTGTCCTTTCCATAGCCAGATAAAACTAAGCACCCGAACGCTCACCAACACAGAAGACGCCGATCCTACGCTAAGTACTCTATGCCAAAGATCGAAATCTATTCAAAGATACCCATCCCCAGTACCAGGTTTAGACTCGAATAAATTGAACAGTGAATACCTTTTCTTAGCAGCCTCACTTGTGAGTGAGGATTCCAAGATCTCTTAAAAGAAACTCCACATATATTGAAAACTCCCAGCTAAATCCTTTCTTTAAGGGTCTTTTCGCCTATTTTTGGGAGCAATTCTCATTCCCCAAGATAGAAATTGCAGGGGAAAAACTCGAAAGTAGACTTGCGTGGAAGGAGTAAAAAATTGAAAATGCGTTTGAACACTTTTTCCCCGTCCACCAATCCGCCTCCCAGCAATGCTTAAGAGTTTGCTATAGGCAGCGGGCTGGTGCAGTCTTCCCGTGAATGTTTTGTTTACAGATCTCATTTATTCAAAGTGACAGTTCGTTTGAAGAACGCAGAAGCGTCATCCCTCTAGTGCCACGACGCTTTCAGACACAACACTGATACGCTCTATGGGTTTAAAGCGTTTCCCTTCAAAACGCCATTCAGAGGGCGAGGGGGAGAGACCTGAAAGAGAGATAGCAAGAGAAACTACTTATTCACCAGATATAATCCTGTCAGAGAAGTTTAGATATTCAAATTCGAAATCTTGGGAGATTAGGCTACCTATCGCATTATACAGTCGCATTATACTCGTCATTGATAAAGTATTTTGTGCTTCATCAAGTTTTCTAGATTAGCACTTTGAAATATATGAATACCAAACTCAAAGGCAGGTTTGAAATACAAAGATAATGCGTAGAAACCAAGACGAGAGTTGGTTAAGCGTTTATAGTTATGGAACTTCAACTTTTAGTGTTCAGAACCATGTATTTACTTTTTACGTACCTTACTTGTTTTGTAAATACATAGTGTATAAAAATTATAAGTACATATAAATGTATGTGTATAAATTGAATCACATGCCAGGTTCTAAGTACAGAGGTATTGTACAGAAATCAAGAGAAGCGTTGTGTTAATCTTGGATAGCTTTGAATGTTTAACTTTTAATGTTTAAAGGGATTTATTTACTTTTTACGCATTTCATTTGTTTTACAAATATATAACAGGAATGAGACCATATTCCTAATCCGGTAAAGCGAGGTTTTAAGTGAATATACAGTTTGAATAAGTTATAAGGTTACTCGTTTGTAACTTTTAAGCTTAAACTTTTAATGTTTGAAAAGATTTATTTACTTTTTAAGTGTTTTATTTTTTCATAAATATATAAAATACATCAGGTCAGTTTTGCTAATGATGTGATGTTTTGTTAAGACAACAACCAGGGGGGTCAAGGAAATTTTTGTTAGTTTGTACCATATTTTATACCGTCAAGAGGGCAAGAAATTTTCGAACTGTCTCAACAAATGTCGACAGAATATATTCATTGTTAGTTTCGCCCTTAACTCCTGGGAGTTCTTTAATATTCTTGCACTTTCTTAAGGAAAATGTAGCGTAATTGAATTGCTTCTCATGCGGCTCTTAAGACACTTCCTTTTCTGTCTTAAATTCATAAAGCAGAGTACTTAATTCTCAAGTGAGTAATTATGTTAATCTTTAATAATAGTTCTAGCATTTCCAGGTATTTTTAGAAATTATGTGTGGTAACTTATGGTTTTATTTTCAATATTGTTATGGATGGAGTCGCAAGGCATTGAACGGTTCTAAGCTAAATTTTACTTAAATTTAAAAGGTGTGATGATTACTAAAACAATTTTAGAAATTTTCATTCCAATTAGCCTTTGCGAAGAGAAAAATAACAGTAGGTCGACAAAACACACTTTTTAATTTTAGTTTTTAGCTTCATTCGAAAGTTTTCTAGAAGCTTGATGTTTCATTTCGAGCAAAACTGAAGCCTCTAGGTAGTTTATCTCCGCTTTACAAAACTACTCTTAAGTGGGTAGCTTCTGATAAAAGAAACGTGTTCCAAACTGTCGCTAGTTCTGGTCAAGGTTCAGTTTGTTTTTCATACTTGGATTTTCATTCCATTTGATAATACTGGGAGAGTTTTCTATCAGCCAATTAACTTGTCATCAGCAAACTGACCAGATGTCGAAGTACAAGACACCAAATCATTAGCAAAACTGGTCAGATGTCGATGAAGAAGATATTAAGTCATTATCAAAACTGACCACATGTCGATGAACACGATACCTCGTCATTAACAAAACGGACCAGGTGTCGATGGACAGGACACCTTGTTATTAGCAAAATTGACCAGATGTTGATGGGGAAGATACCTCGTTATTAGCAAAACTGACCAGATGTCGATGAACAAGATACCTCGACATTAGAAAACTTACCACATGTCGATGAGCAAGATAACTCGTCATTAGCAAACTAACCAGATGTCGATGGCCAAGATACCTCTTCAATATTAAAACCAATCTTGTATTGGCTGAGGTATCTCGTTGCAACCATTTGGAGAGTTACGTTCCCACAACTGTATGAAATGGTAAATTTTTGAAGTTGGGCTCGATGGTTCTTTTGTCAAACTGTGGGCAAATCAGACCATAACTTCCTATCAAGATTCCTCGAATTTCCATGACATGTCTGCATTCTTACCCGGAACGTAAGGCATATCAAGAACCAAATACTCATCCCTTGGGTACTACAATATATTCGGATACCATGTTTATATATACCCTTCTGATTATCTCGAGATTTCCTAGCAGTGTAGTTTTGCTTATCATTCACAACACATATAATGATTAAACAACTACATCTCTTCGTTGAAAAATGTTTGATCGATTTTTTTGGCGTCTTATAGCGCAATGACACTAGTTTTTCAGACTACATCAAACGCAATACTATGTCAATTAAAAATGTCCTGAAAGGGTAAAAACGAGACACTGGGGGAACAGAGTGGTAAGATGAAATCAGAAAAGGATCACTTAAGTATCCCGGAGCGTGTCCCCAGTGTTTGCGAAAGTCAGTACACACCCATGAGACAAGGAAAGGTTACTAGAATACCTCGTGTTCGTGAAGCCTGTACAAATCCAAAGGCGCAGTGCCCCGGAGGACGTATTGATAGAACGATTCCGATAAAAATCGTATTAGTCAAGGAGGTCAAATATGTTTAGAAGTCATGTACGTAGACTGCAGATTGCAGAATGGATATATACTTGTGAACCCCATAGAGGGTTATGGAATTCAAGTATTTTAAAATTAATTTGCGGAATAGGGAATGTAAGTTCAATTCCCAAATGACGAACCACGAATTACGTTCCCCCGGTACTTCTGGTCCGTTAAATCTTATCATTGTTATTTAATCATAGCATTTCAGTTTCATCTATTAATTCATGTGAACCGCAACTGTTCAGCGGCACGACGTATCAACCTGAACTTATCAAATTCGAGTCCTTCGCAATATATAATTCAATTTGAATGATGTCTAAAGGATGTCCCGCTTAATTGGTTAGAAGGTTTTCATGGCAATTGTTGAACTGCTGACAACAGAGAATTTCGCGCTCTTGTAATTACCACTGGGCTCAACACGCGAACTATCCGAGGAGAATCGTAGCATAGCTTAATATTATGATATGAATAATTTCACTTCCGTGAAACTAGCGAGATTCGCAAGCTCGGTGTTCACATTTTGAGCATATGCGATTGGAGTTGATACAGTAAGCAAATGCAAAAAAATGTTAATAACACTAATCAGTCAATCAAAAAATGTTAATAACCCAAATGCATCCATCAAAAAATTATAACACTACTAATCCGTCAATCAAAAAATAGTAATAACCCTAATCCAAGAGACAAAAAACTTAATTACCACTGAACTGAACACTCAAACTGTCTGAAGAGAATCATTGCATGGTTTAATATTATGGTAAAAATAATTTGTCTTTGCATAGCAAGATTCTAAACGCGTTTTTCACATTTTGAGCATATGCGATGGAGTTGATGTAGTAAACAAAGTTTAAAAAATATTAATTACAATAATCAGTCAATCAAAAAATGTTAATAACATTAATCAGTCAATCAAAAAATGATAATAGCACAATTCCTTCAATCAAAAATGGTAATAACTACTATCCGCTAGACAGAAAATAATGATAACACTATTCAGATAATCAACAAATTGTAATTACTACTGGATTACTCGAATTACCTGAGGACTATGATGCCATTGCTTAATATTACGAGGGCTGTTCAATAAAGATTGACCATAACTTAATAAAAAATTATTTCATGTACTAATCCTTCAAATTTGTATGGTCTTTCACAAAATACTCTTCATAACATGCAATGCACTTATCCACACATCTTTACCGCCACTAGTCTTCAAACACATGCTGGAAGCCATTTTTTGACAAGTCCTTTAAAATCGCTTACGGAACTTTTACCACTGCTTGTGATGATGAAAACCGCTTTTCCAGGAGGTGTTTTTTCAAATTCGGGAAAAAAAACGCATGTGTAAATCAGGACTATATGGAGGATGGGGAACACACATGACATTGGGTTTTGAAAGATCTGACGATTTTTTAAGGCGAATACAAAATTTCAATGCAGTTTATTGCACTTCGCGTGTCACATCCATTTTTGCTGTCGGCAAAAGTAAAACTAGGCGTTCTTGGCCGACTGCCAAGGCCTCATCAATGACGTCATGACCGTGTAACTTGCGCTACCTGTTCTCCACTCATCCCGCTACACATTCAATATGAATTTCATTTTTTTTAATCACCTTTAAAAAAATTATGATCATTATTTATTGTACATACCTCGTATGATATGAATAATTCCTTTACTGGAACTAACGAGATTCGTAAACGCGTTGCTAACACTTTGAGCAAATGCGATTGGAGTTGGTGCTGTGATCGAACTGAAAAAAACTAATATCAGTAATCAATCAATCAAAAATTGGTAAATGCATTAATATGTTAATAAAAAAAAGGTAATAACACTTATCAGAGAATCAAAATATGTTAATTAAGATCTTGTTATAATTAAAGAAAGACCAATGGATCAACACGTGAACTATACGATGACATTATAAGCATAACTTAATATTAGTATATTAATTTATCTTCTATAGCGAGATATTGGTAAGCGCGTTGATAACACTTTGAGCAGATGCGATTGGAGTTGATGTAGTAAGCAAATTGGAAAAATATTAAACACAAATTCATACAAAAAATTGTAATAACAGAAATCCGCCTATCAAAAAATGTCAATAACAATAGTTTGTCAATCAAAACATGGTAATAACAGTAATCCGTCAATCAAAAATTTTAATAGCGGTCTTGTAATCACCTTTAGGCTTATCACGAAAACCATCTGAAGATAATCATAGCATAGCTTATTATCAGGATATGAAAATTTCACTTCCAGATCTAGTGAGATTCGCAAAAACGTTGGTAATTTAAGTTGGTATTGTAAGCAAATTCTTCAAAAATATGTTAATAACACTAATCAGTCAATCAAAAAATGGTAGGAATACAAATCCGTCAATAGAAAACGGTAGTAACACGAATCAGATGTTTAACAGTTTTCCTTAAAAATGGATTCATATCTTATGTCTTACCCTCATGCTATATTACAATTATTACTGCTGTGAATTTTAGAGAGAAATGTAGCCTAACTTCGTTTAGAAGGCGTGTAATAAGGAATGAGAAAATATGTTTGAAAAATAGTAAATAACTCAACAGTGAGCTCTTACTTTAGGTTGTAGATAAAAAAACAAAAAAAAATCAACATTGTGTAGACAATTTTCAAAAGTTAGAAATATCTGAATTTTTATTATCTAATTATGAACTCCGCTTACGGCAGAAAACTGTCCAAATCCTCCTCCATCGTAGGATCAACAATCAGGTTTACACTCGCTAACTCGGCAATATATCTCCAAAATACTTATTTTCAAATATGGGATTTAGTCCGTTAAGTCGGAAGAGAATCGAAAATTGGTTTCGTTGCAAACTCAGCAAGATCTATCCATGTTGTCTAATCTCAAAAAGGGATTCCCTCAATTCGATGAATCAAGAGTATTTTTTAGCATGAATCAAATTGGGTGAGTTTTAAGTTCCTGGTTCCAAAACAAAGACATACACATACACTACCCTTCACTAATGGACCCGACAGCAAGATGTGATGGTATAAGGGAAATAATACATGCTTTAATAGGGGTATGGTCCCCCACGTGCTGCAATTACACTAGCAACCCTTCTGGGCATACTTTCAACAAGGTTTTGATACACAGCTATGGGTATTTGTGTACATTCCTGCTGCAAGAATGTAGCCCGCTCAACTCTAGATTTCGGACATGGTTCCTTGGTCCGTAAGAGTCGCTCTAACTCGCCCCACAAATGTTCTATGGGGATTAGGTTGGGACTCTGAGCAGGCCAGGGAAGACGTTTTACATCCATATCTTCATATCAATGCTTGACAGAGGCTGCAACATGACATGGAGCGTTGTCGTCCTGGAAGTAACACTCGTCCGTTCCATAAAATTGACAGACAGTGAAGAACCTGATTGCCAAAATGTTCATGTAGGCGTCGGGGTTGAATTTACTAGGAAATTCGAAATTACGAAACACACCCCCAAACAAGTACTCGTATTTTATGCAAATTCGTTGGCGTCCAGTCTATTATTGTAGGGTAGTGTGTATATATATATAATAATACATTACTCTGAAATCTCAGTAGGTAAATTGCAGACACGTAAGTGTATCAAAAATAGGTTTAGTCTCAAACTCGTCTATGCATATCTATGGCAGTTCAATCTCAGAAAGGGTTTCCCTCAATTTGTTTAATTACGAAAATTTTTACGCATTGATCAAACTGAGAGAGATTCAAATTTTCGATTTAAAAACAAACGTATATGTGGTACTTAAATTTGAGGTGCATGCTATGCATTTTGTCGAAACCTATCAAAAATTGGCTTATCATAAAACTCAGCAACGCATCTCCATACAGTTTAATATCAGGTTACCTTCAATTCGATGCATCGCGAATATTTTTACGCATTAATGAAACAGAGAAAGATCTTAAAGTTCCCGATTGGGGGAAAAGCGGGCTTACATGCGCTTTATAAAACCGTAGTGCATGCTTTACATTTAAGTCAAATATCGACTATGTATCACAAATAGGTTTAGCCACAAACACGGCAACACATCTTCGTTCAGTTTATTCTTTTTTTGTGTGTAAAGGGTGTCTCCCAATTATATTAATCACGAATGCTTCTGCACATTAATGAAACTAAGAGAGTTCGAAACTTCTGATTTTCAAACAAACACGTAAGTAGTATTTAAAATGTGGTGCATGCCACACATCCAAGTAGATAAGTCTAAAATGTATCAAAAATATGTATAACTACAAACGCGACAATTCATATCTGTGCTGTTAAGTCTTAGAAAGAGTTACCTCAAAGGGTTACAGTATCATTAGTGTTGATAGTGTGGTGTGCCATTCATTTAATTCGAAAAGTCGACAATGTATCAAAAATAGGTTTAACCTCAAACAACGATTCCATATCAGTGAATTTAAGTTTCAGTAAAAAATTACCTCAGCGCGATCAGTCACGAATATTTTTGCGCATTAATCAAATTGAGATTTTAGACTTTCCTATTTTAAAACAAGCGCATATGCCATTTTGGAAGTATTGGTGTATTTTCATTTAACCGTCTGAGAGTTTTGCAAGCATGATTCAACTTTGTAATCTACAGTCTTGATTGCATGATTACAGCTTTTGCTTTCTCGAATGATACAATCTTTCCAATGGCTTCTACTATAAGTAATGGACAAATATTTATAACCAAACCAGAGGATTCTGTTTTAAGTGTACAGAACACTCGTTTTCAAGTGTATTGTAGGTATGCGACATCGACAGCAAAACAACGATGTTCAAAATTAAAACATCGATGTTGATAATACATCGCCCCAAAAACATCGATGTTTTTAAAATTCAGTGTATTTAAACTTTTTTCCTCATTTCTTAAAACTGGTTAAGCACCTAGTGATGCAACAGCGACATTAAAACATCGATGCTCAAAATTAAAACATCGATGTTTTTAAAATTCAGTGTATTTAAACTTTTTTCCCCGTTTCTTAAAATTTGTTCAGAAACTATTGATGGGACATCGACAGTAAAACATCGATGTTTTGAGGCATTGATGTTCAAAATTAAAACATCGATGTTGATAACACATCGCCCCCAAATCATCGATGCTTTTGAAATTCAGTGTATTTAAACTTTTTCCCCCATTTCTTAAAACTGGTTTAGCAACTAGTGATGCGACATTGGCTCCAATAAATAGATGTTTTATATAAAACATCAATGTTTTGAAGACATCGACATCGATGTCGAATCCCTACTGTTCAGACACTTCACTCTTGCCCACTTTGGTCAAAAAGCATGTTCAATTTTATGATTATAAAAATTATGCTACTTGGTTATTTTTTTAATTTTCATAACGTACTTTTTTCATTTAAAAGCAAAACATCGACAGCGTAAAAACATCGACAAGTATAAACATCGATGTCGCAAAAACATCGACTCCAATACATCGATGTTAAAAACATCGACATCGATGTCGCATCTCTAGTGTACAGAAGACCAACAGAACCTTTTTAAAACATTGTAACGAGCGAAAGGACCAATAATGCCTTTCTAAAAGATAGTACTATAGTATTACAAGAACAAGGCCAATATAATATTTCAACCAATATTATATTTAAAAAGTGAGTGCATGTTATGCGTTTAGGTAAAAAAAATTAACAATATTTCAGAAAAAGGTTTAGCAATGATCTTGTCAATACATCTCCGTGTCCCCAGTTTAATCCCAAAAAAGGTTTTCCTGCAATTCCATGGATCACGAGTATTTTTGTACATTAATGAAACGGAGAAGGATCTTGAAGTCCCTGATTGGGAAAAGCAGACCGTATATGTGATGTTTAAGTACGTCGGTACACGACACTTCATATTTAATATTGGCAAGGGCTTCATTTTCACAAGAGTTAAAACCAATCCAGTGAATAAATGATACGCTAGAGAGAAGAGAGACCCTCGTTATCCTAGCTATGCAGGGCTGTAATCGGAACAGGTGTTGAAGCTAAGACTGAAATTACGAGAGGTTGATAAATTGCTAAAAAGACTTTACGATGATCAATGGGAAACTCTTGACCGTGTACGACTTTCATAAATTAGAGAGGAATCTAATAATTTAACATTGTCGATGGGACGTTGTAGTGGTGCCAACTAGGAGACATTATTCGGGGTACCTAAGTGAATGAAACAAATTCCAGACTTTTGACTTTACGTCATTCGCCGAAAGTGTTACCTTACTAACACCTCAGATCTTTCAAAACTTGTAATTTTATTTGTACAGATCATTACCAAAGTTCTTAGTATATTTGTAGGTTGTATACCTCATGTAGGAGCGGCGAACCATCCCGACAAGATAACGAATACTTCATTGCAAAATATTTCCTCTTTGGAAAGCATATCTTTCTTAAGAGGTGTTGGTGTCCATTCTAAAAGTATGCTATAAGATATACTTGTAGTATTTAAACCCCCTGAGGGAAGAAGATGCCATCCTTGTAACCAGAGGGGTGTTGGTTCTAATCGTGAAAGTAGACGGCCCAAGGTATGCTTGCAGTATTTATACCCCGTGTTGAAAGTAGAAATCATCCCATCGGGTTAACGAATACTGTATTGTTCAAACTCCCTCTGGATAACAGATCCTTGATTTTTCTATCTTCTAAGGTGTTGACCCCAATCATGAAATTATAGGAGTCCAAAGTGCTAGACTCAACGAGACTTGACACCTCTGTCTCCTATGATATCCGTCAAACCATGCGATGAAAGAGGTCTAGCCCCCTAGCTATTTGACTATCTCATACGTTTCCCATATTTGTAACGTTTACCTCTCGTAAGGTTAGGGGGCTTAGAACACACCAATCTAAGGATCTCATCGGTTGCACCTCTGATTTTTCAATCTTCATGATTGTTGGCTCCAATCATAAAGTATAGGGGTCCAAGGTGCTCGATTCCCGGAGATGTTACCCCCCATGTCATCTGAGATATCCGTCAATCCATACGATGAAAGAGATCTAGCCACCTTATATATTTGACTACCTAATATGCTTCGTATATTTGTAAAGTTTACCTCTTGTAATTGGAAGAATGGGCATCAGTCATAAAAATATTGGGAATAAAGGGAGATTAGAACTCATAAATCTAAGGGGGTGCAGGTATTTGATATTTCAATCTTCAGGAGTGTTGGTCCTAAACATGAAGGTACTGGGGTCCAAGGTTCTGGATTCCTAGAGATTTGACACCCCATGCCATCTGATGTATTGTATATTTGCTATCTGTAAAAGTGATATAATTTTATTTTTTCTTAACTTTTGGAATTTATAGTTAATTTTACTAATGTTACCGTGTTTTACGGAGTGTTTCTCTTACTTTTATTTAATCTGGTTTTCGGAGTAGCTTGCCTGCTTGTGTACTTTTTGCAAAAGCCCAATTTCGTTTGGTTTGTATCTCTACCGTCATTTTTTGCTACACGCAGGGTTGGTCAGAGCGACAGATACAGCCGCAACGAGTGCCAAGATGAGGGGGGGGGGAGGGGAGTCGGCCAGTGCCGTATGATGGGTGTTGAAATCGGTCTCAACCTCTTTAGAGATCTTTAGTTTAACATGCCGTATATGATGGGTGTTGGAATCTGTCTCAACCTCTTTAGAGAACTTTAGTTTAACATACCGTATATGTGGTGGATGTGAACCATGAAACTTGTTGTATGTTAATCTTGTGTAAACTTTCAACTGTATATAAACCATAGTAAATATAGGTTTTATAGATGGTATAGGAGATGCCTTGACTTTAGAGTCTTGATGTGTAAATAAGTTGTATTTGTAATTATGTTATCAACAAACTAATAGATTTTAACTATGTCTCGTTACCCTGATTGTCCCTCAGTTCCAATCGCTGTCAAAAGCGAACAAATAAAAGGGCGACCGTTGGCTCAGTAAACCTCTCATTAAAAATCTCCATCTACATAGAGGCAGCAGAATTTGTGCCTTTTCTTCAACCAAAATATAATAATGACATTGACAAAATAATTAAATACTCTAGTCGGAGGGGATTTTGGGCTTCCGTATTCGAAGTATGTTGAAGAATTAGTTAATGAAATTGAATGTTTCAAAAATCAAGTTGTAGAACTCATTGAAGGTAGAGTCAGCAACCCAACTTAACTTGTTAAAGTGCATATGCAAATATTCTCTCAAAGATGCATATCCAAATATAGAAGATAGATAGCTTTTGGACGCGAGCCACGTTTCCGCTATCTGCCGGGGGTTTTGTTGTTTGTCGGAATCAGTGAGGGGTATAGCGTTAAGACTTTTTAAAAGCATAGCTTACTTTTGAATTTGTATAATTTCTGCAATTTTTTTTTAGTTTTAGGACTTTTTGAAAGTATAGCGATTGTTAATTTTTATCATTTATGCAATTTTTATTTAGAACGGTTTAATTTGGTTGTGTCGGAATCAGTGAGATTGAATTTTTAGAAGCAAAACTTTGTCATGTGAAACACCGTGAGTGCTAGTGTATAAAATGGGTAGGAGGTGTAAAATCGTCATCTCTCATCAACAGTAAATTTCTATCGGACCTGCCCTGTCTACACGAGTAAGAACCCTAATAACAAATCAACAAAACATTCTTATGAATAAGATAAATCTTAAATCTTACTAAAAAAACTTGTTTTACGGTCTTATCTAATAAATAGTTTATTCAAAATATCAGCGTAAACATTATTATATCAAGTTAGGAACTAAGAGAGCCTGAAAAAATATTTTTAGTTAACAAACTAACTCATAAGCATAAATATTTTTCTTCTAACCACTTATTTAGGCAATTTCATTAATTACTTCTTTGTTAGTAATATAATGCAAAGAAAAATATTTTTTCGATACTTTGTAATTAGAAAAGCTTCACATCATTTTTTGTCACTCGATTCGTTTATGCTTTAGAATGTCCGTTCATACTTTAATTTCAAAGATATTTGATACAAAATACTTGTAAAGGATAAAGTCAAAAAGAATTTATAAACCGAAACTACAAATTATTGTTATGATAAATTATTAGTTTAATAATTTGTAGCAACAAGTTTGTATTCGAGCAAAGAGTGTTAGAGTAATTCATTACTTGTTTTATTCTTTGTCTAATACTATAATTATTTTAATTTAATATTACTTTCAAACTGGTTTCGAAGAAAAGAAGTTTTAGTTCACTACTCTATTAAGGCTTAGACAGGAGTTGTTTCATTTAAAACTTATGACACTCTAAATGACATTTATTGAATATTATTTTACATAAAATATCTTACAACCCAGTTTTCTATACCTTTTACATTTATTATCTTATTTACGTTGGCATCGTATAGTATTATATTACACTGTGTACCGAGTCCGAAACTAGCTCCTGCTAAGGATATTCGTAGTGGTTCACTATTTTAGGTTTCGTAATTTTTTCGGTCTGTTTAACCCTTCAAGTGATTTTGAGGAGATATCTTGTCCATCAAGATGTGGTAAATATTTTTAATGGCGAGTTACATCGTCTTGATGAAACTGTCCTATTATTCCAAGGGGAATGCAGATTCATAAGAAGGTAAAACGAATAGCATTTTCTCCGAACTGGGACAATTTGAAACAAGTTTTTGTATCAGGCTGTCTACTACAGGGCAGATAAACCGTGAAGATAAACCATCTGGAGGTTAAAACCTTCTTGTAATAAAATGGATCTCCAAGCGATTTCCTCCAGGGAAACCCTTTGCATATCATTGTGAGAATCCATCCGTTTCGTTTTGTCCTATGCGAGTCTATCAATTCCTTACTCTACTATAAAATAACTGCTAGGATTTTTTGAGATGGGAGGACAGCAGAATATTATTTTTATCAGCTGTGTTTATGTTGCTATGAAGTCGAGGCCGAGTTAGGTCAAGGTGTTTCACCAAGGAATACACGGTGCCTATCTTGTTGTGAGAATCCACTCTTTTTGTTTTGTCCTATGCGAGTCTATCAATTCCTTACTCGTAAAAATTACTTCTGGGATTTTTTGAGAGGAGGACTGTAGAATATTATTTTTATCAGTTGTGTTTATGTTGCTATCAATTTGATGTTGGAAGACAGCTGTGTTATGAATTCGATGTTGAGGGAGGTCTATATGTTCACCAAGAAAGACACGGTATCAATCTTTTGTGAGAATCCACCCGTTCTGTTGTCTTCCTTGTGAGTTAACCAATTTCTTACTCACACAAAATTACTTATGTAGTTTTGTGAGGTGGGAGAGTAGCAAATTGTTTGCAAACAGTGTTTATGTTGGTATAATGTCCTGGTAGTGAGAGGCCAAACCGTTCCGATTAAGTGCCGATACTTTGGAATAGGTTATATTTACTTTTCTCAAGTTTCAATGTTAAGATCAGTCATTCTGAGATAGATGTTGGAATTGAGCTAAGCAGGTAATGGGAGCTTGTGATGCTAAAAGGCATTGTTCTTTAGAGTTCCCTTTATTTCACAGTTGCATTGCTAAGTATGTGATAATCCGAAACTATAGAGATTGCTAGAGTATGGGCCATGACACTTAACATTACTGAACTAAGCATCTCTATTTGATTCGGCAGGCGTGAAAACTTTTGGAAAAAGATTATAAAATGAACGGTCTGCTTCATCTGTGCCTCATTCTATCTACCAGAGTTGGAGGAAGTGGTCTCTCCTCTGGAAGTGTGGGACAAGAAAGAGTATTTGTTTGTCCTCTGGGGTATCTTTGTTTTCCGCTTCATTGGCTAGGATGCCAACTTTTCATTCCCCTTGAGTACAACGTGAGTCTTAATCCATTGAAGTTCTATTGCTGATTTCTTGTGGAAGATGTCTTGGATTTCTGTACGTTGGGTTTTGGAGAGCTTTTAAGACAACTTTGATGTCTAAGAAGAAAGTTGCTTCTCTGATTGAGATCTATTCAGCTTGGAACACATTTTTGTTTCGGACAGTAGACAAATGACCTATTAGTTCATATAAATTTATAACATACTTATTACTGTACTTTAAAGTATAGTGGTATATTTTGTATTTCTATAAGTCACTATTTATTTCTTTAAGAGAAGTTCACTTGGAATAGCATCACAGAGTTCTTCACTTCGTTCTTTTTTTTCCGAATGCCATGTTTGAAAGTTCTCTTAAAAGTATCGTGTTCTTCACTTTGGTATAACTTACCATACTTCGAAAGTTTCAAAGTAATTTTGCAGTTTATTAACTCAAGGGTATAATTAGTTATTGAACCATTATATTATGCATTTCTTAATGTCGACTCATTTCGCTTGCTTTAATATATTTAGTAGAATTATATTGAAATATAAATACATTTGTTAAAACAATAGGTTGTCATAAAATTGTCCTGTTTATGTGAAAATATGATATATTTTCAAAAATATTGAATACGAAAGAAAATGTATTGCATTTGGATCAGGTTTTCTCAACACAAATGCATATCTAAAAATAAAAAAGTAATAGCGCTCGTATATGATCCAAATAACTTTGTCTAATGAGTCTTACCCTTAAATTTCACCTCCCAGACAATTTAATTTGTTAGTTTCTTTATAAATATTCAATTTAAATGTCTCATGAATAAATACTGCACAATAATTAAGTCAATAGAATAATTTAGCATCTATTCAACTGCTTTATACACGTTAGTGACGTAGGCAATCATACCGCTATATTTGACTAGGAATATTCTAATTACGAAACAGAGAAAGTATCCAACTGATCTTGTACTTAGCACCACAGTAAATATAATTGCTAATATAATTCGACATATATATACAGTGCGTGAATGCAAATTATTATTGCACGCTATATAAGTTTCAACTCTACCCTTTCCCTAAGGCACAATAATTAGTTCAAGTACTCTCAGTTGTTAAGTTTCGCATATCTAATAATTATATAAATATGTGTTTATATCTTTCATTGCGTAAATTTAACTATTGAGTACTCCTATTTTCCCATACTCTTGTATTTTTCAACTTATTAAGAGTCACTAGACTATAACAGGGCTGTCCAACAAGACCTGTTAATTTATTTTTACCATCAGTCTAGTCACATTCAAAGCTACGGCTAAAATAAAAAGCAAAAGTGAATAGTTAGGGATAAAAGGAACTGAAATGTATAAAATAACTATTTTTTATCGATTCACCTAGGACATCCATATCTTTAGGCTCACTAAACCTAAAATGTGAGGTCTGTCAGGAAAGTTATGAGACTAGCCGAATATATCAGCAGTAGGCGAATGTATCGCCAACTTTTACTTGTCACCTGAGACATGTGTATCTATTTGACCTTCAGTGCAGGTTTGAAATCGATGTGATCAGAACTTGCTGTACAGCAGCCCATTCCGCAGGTGCTTGCAGTGGTGACTTGTCACGAAAATGGATCGGTGAAACATCGAAAAGAGTTATGCAATCAAATGTTGTATTAAACTTAAAGAAATTGCAGCTGAGACTTTGGAATGTTAAAAAGTTAAGTATAACCCCAAAATGAAGCGGAAAAGTCAAGAGCGGCACACGAGACAGTATCTCCGCCCCAAGAAAACAAGGATGAGCAAGTCCAAGATCAAACTGATGTTGATTTGTTTCTACTACCGTAGCGGTACTGCCCAGAAAGAGTTTCTACCACAAGTACAGTCAATCAACATTTCTACAAAGTTCTTAAAATGTTAAGGAAAAGGGTTGTTTTGTTCGTGTGAGTTCTGAAATTGCAGATCGTTGCATGCTCCACCATGACAATGTCCTTTTTCACATGGCAATCTCTGTCACCGAGTACTTACTGAAGAAGAGCATTGCAGGGTTTCCGCAGCCTCCCAAACCTCCAGATTTGAGCCCGTGTGACTTCTTGTTTCCAAGGATTAAAACTCACCTCAAGTGCCATAACTTTGGAGACATTGAAAACATTAAACAGGCTGTAACGCAGGAACTAAACAAGGTTTCAATTGAAGAGTTCCAGCATTGCTTTGAAGATTGGGGTCAACGTCTGCACCAAGGAGGGGCTTCCGAAGGGACCAATTTTCGAGAAGAAAAAAACTGTAGAAATATACAGGGTGGTCCCGAATTCATGGTACAAACTTTAATGGTAGGTACAGGACATTGTAACAATGATTTATTGTATAGGAATGTATAGTCGCAAGTGACGCGGTGAGGCGAAAACAGGGGAAATAACGGCCGAAAGGAAAAACAAAGATTTTATTGAAAGCGTTGTTGACAAGTGTCATGTTTACAGTAATTGTTCAAAATTGCGTCCACCAGTATCGATACATGCTTGACAGCGTCGGTGGAGCGATTGGCGTACACGTTCAAAGATGCCTGGTATTTCACGCACACCTGCAGCAGCTACAGATAAGCGAGCGACGAGATCCTCATCTGAGTCAACTGGAGTCTCATAAACAAGATGCTTTAGATGTCCCCATAAAAAGTAATCGAGGCTCGATAAATCGGGAGATCGGGGTGGCCAAGGGACTGGTCCACCACGCCCAATCCATCGAGTACCAAACGTGGCATTCAGGTAATTCCGTACATCAATGCTGAAGTGTGCTGGCGCCCCATCGTGCTGAAACCACATGCGGTTACGAATGGCGATCGGAACATCATGCAGCAGTTGTGGTAACACTTTTTTCTGCATACGTAAAGTCACCCATCGTCTACGGCAGCACAATTGTGAATGGCGCTTTTCCCTACTGCGATGCATCATGTTCAACAGCGGCTAGACATCTACTGCCCTCTACCGGCAATGATACCAACCGATCACTCCATTTCTCTTTCCTTTTATTTCCCCTGTTTACGCCTCACCGCGTCACTTGCGACTATACATTCCTATACAATAAATCATTGTTACAATGTCATGTACCTACCATTAAAGTTTGTACCATGAATTCGGGACCACCCTGTAGAGAAATTATAAATACATGCTTCCAGGTAAGCAGTCTCATTACTTACCTGTCAGACCTCGTAATTACATCAAAACTAGTTTTATTTTTAGTTTGTTGTAATATTAAATTCTCTAAAGCGTGAAGACTAGAATATTTATTAAGTAGGAATCAGATTCGGAAGCTGGTTGCTTACACCAACAATGTTTCTCCTTATCGCAAAAAACAGTTTTTTTTTTAATTTGCAGAGATAGGAATGATGGATCTCTTTTAGGTAACGCTTTTTCCTACGATTGCTCTACAACTGTCAGAATTGTGTGCTTTTAGTCATAAAAAAACAATTATCTTTTTTTGCAAGTTATAAATAAAGTGCTATTTTTTAAACTCTCATAAGTTTGGGAGAAGTCTTTTTAAAGATATAAAAATTGGTTCAGTTTCAGATTTAACAGAACTTTAAGCTTTTCTTTTCAAAACAACAATGGGGCTTCGTAAGCAACTAAAAAGTGTGTGAGTGTGTGTGTGTGGGGGGGTAATTTGCAAGGGCTGGAAGGGATCTCTTTATTGGTATACATTTTTTCTTCAATTCTTCTTAAATTGGGAGAATTATGTGATTTTCTTTACTTTTCAAAATAAATCGAGGAGTTAGTTTCCAAATAAAGTTGACAGCTCAGCCGTTATTGAATTTGACCTACAAATTAGAGAGGTTGCAACGAAAGGAAAATATTTAAAAATAAATATAAGATGGAAGAATGAAAAATATTTGACAGTTTCATTATTTTTTAAACACACCCAACAACGAAAGTCAGCCCATCTTTCAGAAACAATGGGGAAAAGATGGTAGTGTCTGATTTTAATGAAGTATAATTGATTTCTTTACGCATTAATTTACTATATTTTTATTAGATAAATGTCAATTTGATGTTAAATTTAAACGCTTCTTGTCGAATGCTCCAGAATCTTCGTGGTTGTTTTTATATCGCCTCTGATGCTTTAGGGAGAACTCGGAAATTCCCCGTTCTCCCGGCGGCATTGTCTGTCGATAAAGCTAAGAACAACAGCCTCAACATGCAGTTTTGAAAACGATGCCTCATATTTTTTGTGGAATTTCTGCCGAATTGTTTATTCAGACTAAAGAATATGATGGATCGATTTAAATGACGCTCTACCGACAAACCTGTTGATGTATATGGGTGAAAGCTTTTAACCATCACAAGCCACAATGCCTTGCAATTCACTTTACACTATTCGTACTTTTATTGTACTTTGCTTTCTTGAAAGGATATTTTAACCCTTTAGTGGTGACTATACTAAGAAAACGTTTTTGAAAGAAGTTATTTATAGGTAAAGACTTATCTTTTAAAAATGCATTTTGCTTTTAACAAAAATGTAGTTTCATAAAGGTGACGGGCCCATTTAAAACTCACAGCCCATCTACAAACTCCTCTATATCTTCGGATCTTTCCCTTAAGAGATTGATCCCGGACCGTCGTCAATAGCCCGTTGTGTTGCTCTAGTACGACTTTAACTAAAATTAGCAATTACCTCTATATCTAAACATCAAATGATATACTGTTTATATACCTTAGCAACTTGAATATACCTATAGTATTTGTATACTATGTAGGAACCAAACAGTAAGTTATACAAGTAGACTGAGCACTGGTAACCATTTTATGTGCCCTAAAATTAGCAGTACCGTGATTCTTAGACCACTTTCCACTGGAAGTTCCAGCAAGCATTCATCATCCAATTGGTCCACTGGACGGGAGAAGACAACCATTCATTGTTCCATCATCTGATTGGTCCACGCGACATAGTAGTAGACTTCGGCGATTCTACCATTTTTAACTCCATTCATAGAGATATTCAAAATTATTTGATTCCAATATGACTTGATTGCGGATACTTTTGCTGTTGAATTTACTTTATAAAACTAGCAGTGGATCTCTTAACCTTTATGTGGTGGTACGCGTCCACCTGCAAAAAATATCGCATAAATTACTGTGAAGCGAATTCGTGATAGAGATCTTGACTATCGGCATGAGTAAAGCAAGCTATTTCTGCCACGTGTCTACTTATGCAGTATCTCCCCCCTCACACAAGATTCTGCATAAATAGACACTTGATAGACATCTCACTTGGGATAGAATTAAAACATGCTTAACCCTTAACTGCTCTGTCACAAAACCGTCTCGTAACTAGTGTGGAGGGGTCTCTCAAACCTCGCTCACTACAGTGGATATAAAGTTGATTAATATAATGTATTAGTGAAAGAATCTTTAGATAATTATTATTTATACATTTTAAATTTAGATAATTCAATTCTTAACCTGAAATACATTTTATATTACTATATAAGTTAAGTAGATTCCATGTGTCTTCAGGCTTAACTTTCGGGCCTAATTTTGCAGGACGTTTCAGCGATGGAAACTGTAATACTATGTTGTGATTTGGTGTTCTAACGGCACGATTAGGTTCCCCCTCTGGCATCCCATTTGAAGTTATTTTTTCCGTAGAAATATTCTTCTTGTGAAGACGCACTTGAAATGTCTTCATCTTCATCTGCCTAAATTTCCGAATCCGTTTCGTGTTTGCTTTCAATAATATTATCCGAAATTTCACTGTCCCATTACTCTATTTCCGATCAATTATCAACAATATCCTGAATTTCTTTTTGTGTAAGATACACAGGTCGTTTTATAGTAAAGTTTGTTGCCATTTTAGGCTCTCTACCGAAATTCCCTACTCAAACTTTGACGATTGCATTCAACAATAAAGGTAACGTAAATACTGTGAAGGTGTCTAAGAGACCACGCGGGAAATGCAAATAGTGTAAAACACAAAATAGTCGGAGCAGCGAAACCAGTCTTGGAATTTGGCTTCTGTTGGACGTAGTAGAAAGGTACTGAATAGGACAGGGGCCAATATTTTCTTTAAGTGGTGGAAACGATCTGTCAAAAATGACTCGAGGTCTGTGAGACCTTTGACAGCAGTTAAAGGTTAAGAAACCTCTCGGTATACTTGCTCACATGCACTGTCACGTGTATATTGAATATTATTTACCCTATATCATACAAGATACTGTGTAAGTACACACCTTATTTACATTACCTTGAATAGAGACATTACATGCGCAAACGCAAACAACTACTCGGTATACGTAGTGACGAGCAATTTTTGTTATGTGTCTGCTGCCGTTAATTTTCTTCGTGAACACGCAACCTGGGTTAAATTAAAATAACTACTGTCTTTACCCGAATGTACCAAAACAGCGATTCAAATTATTCCTTATGTTCAGGTTTTCTTAATTTGTGAAATATCACTACACAAATATATGGTACAGTAAGTTATTTTTCATAAAGCTAAATGTGTATATGGTAATTTCTATGTGATTAGTGGTACTGCTAGTAGAAGCTGTCGCAACTAGTTTTAATGTTATGCTTATCATAATGTTCTAATGTTATTTTTCCTAAATAATTCTTTGAAGATTGACTGTTCTTATAACTATTAGAACCACTGCGCGCCATTCAGCATGGAGAAAAGGAATCGAAAAAGAATTTTCAGAAGATTGCAGTGGTGAGATTAATTTGCTTTTGATGAATATGAAAATGGTTTAGAAAGTGATTGTTCTGGGGTTCAAGCTGTGTTTCTGATTAGTCTGGTGACATTATTCTGCCATTAATGTAAGTAAAAATGCAGTAGAATATTTTTTACACTTCAGCTATTAGAAACAGTAATTCGGCGAGCACAGTTCAATGCAAAATAGATGGGATAACGGGAGAAAACCCGTCCTTTCAATAATTAGGAAAATTTAGTTTTTAAGGATGGCGGGTCCCTCTTAATCCTCATTGCCCCTCTAGTAACTCTTCTACATCCAATTATAAATGAGAGATTGTCTATGAAGCTTAGCAGCTATAATAAATCTATACTATTTACATACTGAGTGTGAACCATAAAGGAAGTATAAAAGTAGACTAAGGAATGGTAACCTTTCTATGCGCCCAAAATCATATGACCAAAACTAGTAGTAACATGATGTTGACTACTTTCGTTTGTCGGGTGGAAACGAACATCCATCACCTGATTGGTCAACGGGACAGGAGAAGACACCCATACACTGATTTAGGAATTTAAGTATTTATTTCACTATCGCTGAACGAGTTTATCCATTATTCATTTTAAGTACTTATCTCTCCATTTCAGAACAAGTTTATTCATGAATTTAAGAAGTTATCTCACTATCTCTGTACTCGGAAGCTGGTGCACTGTCATGACCTCGAATTTCCTTATTTGACTTGGTATGGAAGTTTGGAGTGTGGAGTGCCAGCACAATTGTTGACCTCGTCATCCAATCGTGGTTCAAAATTATGAGTTATTGTCCTTGGATCATTCTCAACATTGTTGATCCCGCACCTTCGCCAATAGCACATTAATTAACTACCTACCTTGCTATTGAAAAATATCGCTTATTCATGAATTTAAGTAACTGTCGCACTATCGCGGAAAACATTTATTCCTGAATTTAAGAACTTACCTCACTATCGCAGTACTTGTTTAATCGCGAATTTAAGTATTTATCTCACTATCAAAAAGCAGGTTTCTTCGTAAATTTAAGTACGAGTACATATCTCAGTATTTATCAAGGACAAGTGTGAGAGGTTTCAGTAATATTCATTTTATCGCATACGAACATATCAGATTGTGTTACCCCAAGGCGGTATCGGAACTTCTATAAAGACCTGAGGGGATTTCCATCGCTTCACAATATTCCCAAACAAACTTTTAAGAAAATAAAAAATATTGCTTTTTTTACTACTACATACAAAAGTCAATATACTGTGTTAAAGTATCTCATCATTAATGATGGTATTACAGCTATTTTTAAACGCAGCTCAGGGAATCTTTCCTTAAAGTGAGCTATCTTCTACCCCTCCTCTAATAGTAGCTACTTGAAGGGTAATCGTACCAATCTAATTAGCCCTCAAGTCCTGTAAAGAGGATGAGAATAACGATCCAAAGATATATGCCAGATTTAAGTGCACACTTTTCGTAATGTTGATGACAACAGATTAATAATGTCAGGAATTTGAATTTAAAATCCTTATAGTTTATGAAATACTTTGTTTGGAAACACGATTTCTGACTAATTAAAAGCATGAAATATTTCTTAAATTATAAGTAGGACAACTTTTTGCAACAAATGCAACTTTTTTTTCACACGTTCTACGCTGCATGTAAAGTACTGAAACCAAAATTCCTCCTGCATGGGGTGTATTATAAGTGAGTTATAACCGCAACATTAATGCAACGCTTTGCATAAATGCAACCAAATGCAACTTTTTAAATTTTAGATTAAAATGAATTAATTTGAAATTACTATTTCATCTTTTGCCGTCTCAATCAACCCTTTGATCACGTGTGTCTGATCTTGCAAACACCGAAGTATTGCGGATCAAACAAGTTCATGGAAAGAAGATGTTCGTCCTAACAGACGAAAGTGAAATAAATCGCAAGAAGTACCTTAACACATTGGTATGCACTCTTGATAATCCTGAGGAAACTTTCATAATCGACTGCAGAGTTTGGGGAATGAGTGTCGATCATCAATATATTGTTCGCCTTGTAAAGACGTTTTAAAATCTCTGAATATTAAACGAAAGGATTTTGCGCTATCCGATACAGCACATTATATGACTGTAGCTGGCGCAGTTTTTTAATATTAAAGAAATTACTGGCCAATGATCGGCCATTCAACGTTCTACATTTAATGTTGTGTTATAATACTGTTGTACACCACTAAAATTGTCAATATATATTGATTTTTTTCATTTTTCGCGAATAATTTATTTTAGATTTTAGTGTATCAAAAAAAATGCAACTTTATTTCCATAAATGCAACTTTAGTGAATGATAAATGCAAATTTTCCCATTTTTACTGCAACAAAAAAGCTGCCCTAATTGTAAGGTCTTTGATAAATGGTCCCTATATAAAATAAAATGTAGATCTGTATACATGAGAGGCATTTTCAGTCAAACTTAATATAGGTGATTGTAATGTCTTTGTGGTGATAAGCTGTTTTTTGTACGTATTCCAAACTAGAATTTAGTCGGGTTGTTTTTTACCTACGATTTTCAACACTTCGCCAATAAAAATTCCAAAGAATAAATCCCGAATTGAAATGCGATAGTTGATTGGCCAACGACTAATTACAACAAACGCAAAAAGTTACCAGAACGGCGATAAACTATATTTTAATGTAACCTCAATTTGTATAAAGCGATAGCATTTTATTAGCGGAACTAAACTATTCGCATTCCATCCGGTTTGATTGTTTTACACTGAAAATCCAGCTCATTCAACGCCTTGTAAAATAAACTAGCCATCTATCTATATATAATTTTAAGTCAATATGGCTGGGTTTTTCAGTGTAAATTTAAACTAACTTGAAGAAAAAACACTTTAAGTGCGACCTTTGGCGCGATTTCCCTACGACATCTGCTATCAATACCTGTGAACTGTAGGCAGGCAGTGTAGGTTCAATTTTTGTAACTTACTCTTGGTGCATTTCTATATTCAGTGTCATTTAAACTTTTCTTGTGTAGGTACGTCCATTTTTAGACATTGTCTGGCTCGTGTATGGCACAGTTTCGCCTCGTACCATACAGCCCAACTTACCAATCGAAACGAAAGCTTGCGTACTTCAACAAAAACACTAGCGCCCTCTGTATTGAGCTTCACAGAAAACTCTCTCGTTTTCAATGGCAGATAATTAAAATGAAAATCACCGTACATCCCTTATTAATCGTCCTGTGTGCATATGCTCCCCAGGAATTAAAGTCCAAAAGTTTACCTGAAAGCATGACAGGGAGTAAAGGGTTAGGTAGGTACCACGCACGTAGAAAGAAACCGAGAAATCACGGCACACTTGTTTTTACGTCTCGAACCATTAAATGTTGTTAAATGTTTCGCCCTCTCAGTTCACGTGTGCCGCATGAGAGTCTGAATATCGTTAAATGTTTTACTAAACGCAGTAATGAAGTGAAGAATGAATTTAAATTTATTCATTTTGAGAGGAGAAAAAGAATGAAGTTTTGCGGATTCTGTAAAGTGCTTGATAATGACTCTCGAAATAAGCAGGGAGGGCTCACTATTTCAAGCGTTAAGATTGTCTTTCCCACGAAATTTCACATTAAAATGCAAATTGCCTGCTTTCACTCTTAGCTTGCGAAATTCCGCTTTCTTTGCGTCTAACTTTCCAGCTTAGCGTCGAGATTGAGTTTAAAATCATTTACCAAAGAAATTTATGTTAAAGAGGTTATGATAATTGCCACTGTTTCTACTCGGAATTTGCTTATCTATCTTCCCATGTTGCCTCCCCCCGTCTTTTCGATGGTTTCTTTAGTCGGAAATACACTTTCTCCGTCGCGAGGGGCTGAAATTGAAAGGTAAATTTAATCATTGATTTCAAGTTAAAGCTCAGCCTTTCCCATCAGTTTTAATTTAATAAGTGCTTCGAGTACAGACAGCGTAATGAAATGTTTGTGTTTTAGTAAGTGTTTGAAGTATGGAAGTTGTAATGAAATGCTTGTGCATTTTAGTGAGTGCTTGAAATATGGAAAGCTGTAATGAAATACTTGTGTGTTTTAATGAGTGTTTGAAGTATAGAAAGCCGTGATTATGTGCTTGTGAAATTTAATTTTTCAAGTATAGAAAGCTACAGTTAAATACGTGTGAGTGTTAATAAGTTCTTCAAGTGTGGAAGGTGATATGAAATACTTGCCCATTTTAATGAGATCTTGAAGTATGGAAAGTCTTAATGTAATACTTTGACGTGTCAATGAATGGGAAGATCTTTTATGAAATATTTGTCCGTTTTGATAATTGCTCGAAATACTGAAATCTTAAAGAAATATATGTATGTTATAATAAGTGCCTAAATATTGCAAGCTTTTATAAATACTTATATGTATAATATAAGTATGGAAATCCATGAATTTCACATTAGAAGCAAATTGCCTGCCTTCACTCTAACTTAAAAAATTCTGCTCTCTTTGGGTCTAAGTTTTACGTTTAATGCTGAGATTGAATTTACAAATTATTTATCAAAGAAATGTACAGGTGGAGGACAAAATAATACTATAAATAACAAAATAACAAAATAATAAAATAATATTATAAATAACAAAATAATAATATAAATAACAAAATAACAAAATAATAATATAAATAACAAAATAACAAAATAATAATATAAATAACAAAATAACAACATAATAATATAAATAACAAAATAATAATGAAATAATGGAAAATCTTTATTGATAGGGGGTTGGACCGCCGTTTGAGTGAAGTACAGATTTAATGCGACGTGGGATAGATGCATAAAGGTCATGGACAATATTTAAAGGAATATATTAAGCCATTCCTCCTGCAGAACGGTCTCTAATTCCGAAAGTCTGGATGGAGGTGGAAATCGGGAACGAAGTTTGGACTCCAAATATTCCCATAAATGTTCAATAATAATCTGGAGACTGAGGGGGCTAGGCGAGATGTTCAACTTAATCGTCATGCTCTTCGAACCATTCTTGAACACACCTAGCAGTGTGGATAGGGGCGTTCTCGCCTTGACAAAGCGGTCGCTCTCCAGGGAATACAGTCTGGACAAAAGGATGGACATGATCCCTAGAATGCTTAGATAGTGGTTGCATGTGATCCTCTCATGCAGAATAAGAAGTGGCCCAAGACCGCGCCAAGATACCGCACCCCATACCATATTGGAGCCACCCCCATGCTTCACAGTCGGCAAGAGGCATTCAGGATTAAACGCTTCTCTAGGCGTTCTCCAGACATAAACGCGTCCGGTCGTCTGAAATAGGATGAATGTCCAGTTTTTGTGACCAGTTTTTGTGATCTCTGAACCATTGGAACCACCTGCTTGAAAGCATTAGTTGCTGTCACCAAGGGTTTTATGAATTGCTACTCTGCCATAAATGTACGCAGCATGAAGTTCCCTTTTGACAGTTTTTGTTAAAACGGGATCCTGGAGATAACTCGGATGTTATCTCAGATAACGATTGCTTTTGCTTTCGGGCTACTATGCTCTTCAAGACCCGTCTATCCCTATCAGTAAGCTTTGACTTTCGGCCACTGTTATGCTTTGAAGACGTCGTCTTACCCTCTTTCGTGTACGCTGTCATAACGGCTGATACCGTACTCCTTGCAAACCCCAAAAGGTTTGCTGTTTCCGTAACCGATGCTCCACCTGACACGTGTAAACGCTCTCCAACAATCATTCCTCTTTGGAACTCTGACAGGTCTGACATTTCAACTTATCACAGACAGTTCAACTTATCACAGACATTTCGATAGACATGGTGACTGCTGTTGAGAGACTGATACCTTCCTCTTCACGCCCACGATGTGGCAGACATCTGTTGCAGGTGGCGCTGCTGTACTGCAGGTGTGAAATACGTCGTACTTTTTCACAGGTGTTCGTATTATTTTGTCCTCCATCTGTATGTTAAAGAGATTATGATAATTGCCACTGCTGTTTCTTCTCAGGAGGATTTGCTTATTCATCTACCTGTCACTTTACCCGAATCAAAATAATTTATCTGATACCTTCCTCTTCACGCCCACTATGTGGCAGACATCTGTTGCAGGTGGCGCTGCTGTACTGCAGGTGTGAAATACGTCGTACTTTTTCACAGGTGTTCGTATTATTTTGTCCTCCATCTGTATGTTAAAGAGATTATGATAATTGCCACTGCTGTTTCTTCTCAGGAGGATTTACTTATTCATCTTCCTGTCACTTTACCCGAATCAAAATAATTTATCTGTTCATTAAACGTCTTTTCGATGTTTCTTTAGTCGAAAATACACTTTATCGGTCATAAATTGAATGGCAAATTTCATCATCGATTTCAAGTTAAAGCGCAACTTTTTCCCTCAGTTTCAATTTAATAATTACTTCAATGAAGTGTAATGAAATATTAGTGTTTTAGTAGGTGCATAAATTATGGAAGGTGTTGTGAAATACTAGGGCCTTTTAATGAGTGTTTAAAATATGTAAAGCCGTGATGAAATACTTGAGTGTTTGAAGTCTGGGAAACCCTAAGGACATACTTGTGCTTTTTGATGAGTGTTTGAAGTAGGGAAAGCTATAATGATATGCTTGCGAATAGTAATCAAGATTGAAGTATGGAAAGCTAAAATTAAATACTTGTGAGTTTTAATAAATGCTTCGAGTATGAAAGGGGTAACGAAATACTTGTGCGTTTTATTGAGTACTCGAAGTATTGAACGATAGATTGAAATAATTGTTCTGTTTTATAATTTATTTAGATATGGAAAGCCGTAATAATATGCATGTGCATTTTATTGATTGCTTGAAGCTGTAATTTAATAACAGTGTGTTTTATGATTGTATGATGGAAGTATGGAACCCTGAAATACTTACATGTTTGCATGAGTGCTTAAATTATCTAAATCTGTATTGCAATACTTCTGCATTTTAACAGGTGCTTGAAACACCCAAACCTGCAATGAAAAACATGTACGTTTTACTGAGTGCTTTTGAAATTTGGAAAGTGTTAATGAAATACTTGTGCGGTTCAATGAGTGCTGCAAATATGCAAAACTGTTAAATATTTTACTTACCCGTCATGAGGACATGTAGTAATGATACCCGAACACTTTCTTTCATTATTAAAATAAATATACTTAATAGAATTTTTTAAATCTAAATTGGAGAACTCAGATGAAGTGCTATATAATAAAATCTAATTATCTATAGACTCGGTTGGGTTGTTACTGATGCTATCCATAGTTTCTACGGGTATTTTATGACCTATGTTATGGGAAACTAATGAAATACTTGTGTGCTTTTAAAGTTAGTTCTGTAAGTTCAAGAAAAGCCGTGAAGCACTTAATGGAACGAAATTAATCGTTTTGATTCATGAGTTTTCATTTTTTTTTCATTCATGTTGCGTTTGGTTTTTACTTCCTCTCTCTCCCCCAAGGCATGCTTTTATAATCATGTACTCGCTAATAAACGATGTCGTACGCCTTTGTACTCAGTGCATTTTTTCCTTACAGGCGTAATTGCATCATGACTTACATGCTAAAAATGGAAGAAATAAAAGTTTTCAAAATCTGCTCCCTACATGCCTCGTTAATTTTAATCAAAATCTTGTTCTTTATTTCCTCCCTTTCAAAGTGATCGTCTTTTGTCGTAAAATGACATGCAGTGATTTATTGTTCTGTTTCCAGAAACGCTTGATTAATGCATTCGGGGTCCCTTTTTTAATTACTGTTATTTTTTGCAATTGAAAATCTTTTATATCTATACTCTCTCCATATACGCTTCATCAGTCAATGAACTAATGATTTGCGATATAATTATAAGTGCAATACTAGTTCATAAAGAGAGGTTCACCCTTTTACTTCATTATTCACACGATGTCTTCAATATTAACCCTCCAAGTGGTTTCGACGTGATATCTCGTCCATCAAGAGCTGAACGATATCAAGATATTACCGATATTTTTATAACAAAATCAAGATATGTTTAGGTTTTAACAAAATTTTCTTAGGTACGTCGTTTCCACAGAGCTTTCTATGGCATTACGTGTAAAATGTGTGATAACAACCCTTTAAGGGGTTCCGGGACACATTGAAAAATTTTTTTATTAATTAATTTTGAATTTTGAATTTTTTTTTGTACTGATTACCCATTAAACAAAAAAGCGAAATCACAACAAAAACAATTTCCAAAAGTTTTTAAAAAATTTTTGAAAAAAAGAGGGGTCATTTTAAATTGCTAAGACTTAAAATATTCTTGATCAATTTTCAAAATTATTGCAGTGAATTATTCACAAATTCATAAACTTTAATTTTGATTCAGCAATTTAAGAAATATTAATATAATAAAAAATAAAAAAAATATTTGAATGAAAACGTTTGAAAATTTTAAGGTACTCTTTTTTTTAAGTCCTATTTTTTAAAGTAAATATTTGTTTCAAATTTGCTGAATCGAAATTAAAGTATAATCTTTGAAAAAGATATATTCCAAATTTCAACCCTTAAACTTTATCAGTTTTCGACTTATAGCAATTTGAATACAGGAATTCTTGGAAAAACGTATCATGGAGAAAAACGCATTTAAAGTTTGAAAGACAGATGTTGTTGCCATGACAACACCTGTCAAGAGTGTTAGATTTTCAAAATAACGCACCAAAAAAATTATTATATCTCTAGTTCTAATTAAAATAGAAACATGATTTAAAGGTCATTTTAAGCAGAAAAACACAGATAATTTCTTAAAATAATAAAAAAATAATTTCCAAAATTTGACGATTTTTGTGTCCCGGACCCCCTTAATTACGTCTTAGCTAAGTGATAGAAATAACTTCCTGCACTTCACCCTTCAAGTTCATTTTGATGGGATACCTTTTCCATCAAGGTATCATCTGGAAAGTTTTGCTTGTGACGGAATGCCTTTTCATCAAGATAGTGTCGATTTTGTATGACGAGATGAAGATTTAACTATCTTTCTTGAGTTGACGAGATATCTCGTCCACCAAGATATGGTTAGTTTTGCTAATGGCGAGAAACCTCAATGTGGAAACCATCAGGAGGGTTAAATTATGGCTTTAATCCTAATTCCTAACTAACTAATTATTTCATTGTTTCAAGAGGATGGTAACTAGGTTGTAAAGTAAAGATGACACGATCTAAGACATTTAGTCCTGTCTGTGTAATACAATTAACTTCCATCAATTAATGCTTTTTCAATCTTGTTTCACTCGATAAAAACGTGAATTCGATATGCTAATCAATTTGATGGTAGCCTGTTCTCGACCGGTTTTATAAATTCAAACTCTTTTTAAGTTCATACTACTCTATTATTGTTGCTTTTTGCTCCAGTAATAACGAAAAACACATTGCATAGCCTCTAGTCTAAACATATAGAAAAATCAGGCTCCTGTTTTTTACTCGAAATGAGAGACTAATTGAATTTCCTCCGAATTATACTGCGACGTTTTCCACCGTTTTCGCAATTTTTGTCGTGCTCCTATATATGCCGCTCTTTCTTTGCGCTGCGATATACAAAACTCGTTCTTAGATCGTAGAATAATAAAAAATGGCTCCTTGCACGGGGGAAAATTATTTTTGAAGAAAAGGTATCTTTGCAGTTTGGATTATCACAAGACGTATCATTTTCCATCTTCGAGACATTCCTACTTTTCCTTTCAAAAATTAAAAATTCCCCGGGTGCTGAAGGTTATAATTAAGAAATGCCGTTTTCTTTTATGTGAGATGGTTTTCTTGCTTGGGCATTATTCCCATCTTATACAGATAAACCATTTGCAAGTTTATATCTCGCCGTATCCAACCACTATATATTAATGCGAAGTAAAGGTTTATTATTAGTTACAGGGTCTAGATTGTAATTTCAAATATTAAACTATGTATTAACTTTTTGTTAGTATTTTGCGAAAGAAACTTGTATTTCCGATAAATAAATCTAAAACTATACTGTGATTCATTTTTGTTTGTTGACGGGTCTGTTGCACTTTAAGTATGTTGAAAACCTCAAATATCCTCAGATTCACGTGCTGTGAAATTTCAGAGAGGGAGTGCCAGCTCAATAGTTGATCTGATCTCGTCTTCTGACCTGGTTCAAAAATACACAGCGTTGTCCTTGATTCATTCCCTTCGGGATTGATGCCGGACAGTCGCCAATTGATAGTTGTGTTGCTCCAGTGCGACATTGATTAATTACCATTACTAATTTGGTTTGTTGCTCTACAGTCTGTAGGCTAATGGTGCTAATTGAACCAATTGCTGTAAAGTTGTTACTAAATTTCTTAACTTCATACTAAATTACGCACTATCTAATATTGATCTGGGGCCGCCGTATATTAGTAGGGTACGCCTCGTCAAGCTCATCTAAATCCAAAAAAAATTCCGAAGAGGTCAGGTTGTGAATTGTGTCGATATAACATAGAAGGACCCTAATAGAAATTGGGGTCTGATCCTTTTCTTGACCCCAGGTATTTTACTAAAATGAATGAGACACAGTAACAGAATAACCCGAAACACGATGAATTTATTAAAATCAGATTTCCAGAAGGTAGGTATTTTATTTCCCGTCGCATTGCAACACTACATCGGGCTATTGGCGACGGTCCGGGATCAAACCCGAAGGGAAAGATGTAAGGACACCACCTGTTGAGGACGAGGAAGGAGGTTTTGAACCACTGTTAGAGGACGAGGTCACACCTGAGCAGGAACCTCACTCTCCAAACTTTCACACCACGACAACGTGAGGTAATTTGGGGCACGACGGATTTAACACAGATTTAACGTTTACCAGCTCCCTTTGTACACGACGGGTTTTGATTGGGTTTGAACTCGCAATCCTATGGTTGCTTCTAACCTATATACCGGGCCCCCAGAATTCAAAGTAGTGTGATGTAGGAAGAATTTAAGTGATATGCTTGAAAATGTGAAAGATAAATTCCTCAATATTCTCAAGCACTGCTAGAAATAAAATGAAATTTTTCTCTCATATTCATCTCCAGAAATTCTCTTATCAATATCCTTAAGATCTTCAGTCCATCTCATATATGTGCCTTTATTTTGATAACTAATAATTGCCTGCTATTTACTAATATATTTCTAATTTAATTTTAAGCCTTAAAAATAACAATATATGTTACTGAAGGCCGATTAGTATAGAATAGGAAACTTAAATTGCCAGTGAATGTTTTAAATTAATAGCGGTATTTTATATGCAAAACGCTAGAATGGGTTTAATCTAACAAAATAATTATAAAAATAAATTGCCCCTCGACAATTCTCCTCAAAATGTCTTCAAAATAATGAGAAATTAGTACTATGGTCTCATCTTTGGTTTACATGTTGACAAGCCGGGAAATTTAATGCAACAACAAAAGTATTATAGATTTAAGTAATAAATATGTAATTCTTACTTAAAGGATTCTCATTAAAGTTTAATGTAATTTCAAATGCAATTTAGCTTTCGATTTCATAGATATTTAAAATGTTAAAGGAACACAAATTACTAATGCGCATAGTAAACAGAATATATTTATTTGTTCTACTTTAGCAAAAATTTATTGTATTTATGGACAAATTTACCACCGGGACTAGAGTTTTGTGTTTACTGCCTACCGTGAATCCCCCAAGGGTTTTTGACGACATATTTCGTTCATTAGGATCCAAGCAATTTTCTTAATACCCGAAATATTTCGAAATGAAAAATGTCTTGGATAGATGTTCAATTTATTTCAGGGTTTGACGCTTGCCACGTCAAGTAACTTGGGCTTAGCTAACAGAGTTTGGCTGCGCCGCTTAGAGTGTTTGAAATGATTAAATATAATAATTATTAATGCAATACAGATATTTTTATCTCGAATTCTATTTTTAATCATACTTTTCATTTATTTAATTTGTAGCACTGATGCATGTAGTAATAGCACTAAAAAATATTTTTCATGGAACCGAACTTTGACATTTAAAATACATAAATTCATAAACATTTCTAAACTTTTGAAACTAGGTACTAATGCATAAACATTTCTAAACTTTTGAAACTAGGTACTAATGCATAAACATTTCTAAACTTTTGAAACTAGGTACTAATGCATAAACATTTCTAAACTTTTGATGGTAATGGTAATGGTAATTTTAGTTAACGTCGTACTAGAGCAACACAACGGGCTATTGACGACGGTCCGGAATCAGTCCCTCAAGGGAAAGATTCGAGGACAACACCTCGTAATTTTGAACCACGGTCAGATGACGAAGCAACACCTGAGCTGGCACCCCACTCTCCAAACTTCCACGCCAACCCAACGTGAGGACTTTCGGCCACGACAGATTTAAGGTGCACCAGCCGCCTCTACACCATACGTTTACAAACACCCATGCCCGGACCCGGATTCGAACCAGGAACCTTCCGATCTAGAGGCTAACACCTTAACCACTATACCGGTTGGTCGGCTCTAAACTTTTGAAACTAGGTACTAATGCATAAACTTTTGAAACTAAGAACTAATGCATAAACTTTTGAAACTAAGTAATGATGCATTAACTTTTGAAAGTAAGTACTACTGCATCAATGTTTTGTACTTAATCTGAATAATATATATTTTACTACTGTGTGGTTGATAAGAAGTCCTTTTTCATACAACCACTTATTGCATTTCATGTAAAATTTGAGGTAACTTATCCCACCAAGTTGTTTCAACGAGATATCTTGTCCTTCAAGACCTCACCGATTTTGCGAACAACGAGATATATCGTCACTGATATTTTCATGATGACGAGATCAATATATAGTCAGTTTTCTTCTAATGACGACATATTTTGTTCATCAGATCTGGTTAGCTGAGTTAATTAAAAAAATTCAATTTTTTTTGCAGAATTCCACAAAATGATCACTATTTCTAATTTCTTATATTAGTATCGTTAAAATGCATTGAAGGCACTAATTGGCGTAAAATACTATCAATTTTGTAACATTTTAATATTACTGAATTAAATATTCATAGGTAGTTTAATTTTTCAAACACTTTTTATGTAAAGATACTAAATTATTCTACTCTTCAATTCAATGCTTTTAAAATGCAATTTATTACAAAGTGAAATGCTTACATCAATTACATTATTTGAAAAAATAAAAATTGTTCAAAATTGTTTGTAATAGTAGCAATAAAAAAATTAGTTAATTTATTTTTAATTTAAGGAATATTTTAATACTCACGAATAGAAACTCCGCTCGAATTCACGCTAAACAAATTTATGTTAATGGAAGTAAAATACGTTCTTACGAATTCGATATAATGTTTTTAAGACGAAACTTTTTTTTTGAAGAGAGTGAAATATATTTTTTGAGTCTCAAAACAATCGGCTGCTTTAATTTATTTATCTGTAACTTTCATCGAGAAACATATCAGAAAGTAATTTCATAAATCGTAATTGAATTTTTGAAAAATCGGATGTGCTTTACAGTTCCTATTTCGCTATAATTCTATTTATTCTTAATCAGGCATAAACATCAGTTGCATTTTAATAATGCTCCATAATATAAAAGTTCTGACCATTTTTGCATTTATATTACTATTTATAGCTAGGTGATAAATTTATTGCTATCACTCTATAGATTGAATATATATTCAATTATATTTTTGTTTGTTTGGGGGGGGGGGGCGAAACTACGAAAAGCATGTTTCATCATAGTATAATTCTTAATTTATAAATACGTTTCGATTTTTGAATTCTTATGACAAAATAGTTCATACAATTGAGTGTCAGTTGCATCTGACGCTATCAAACTTTATGTACAAATTTCAGAACACATTATTCCTTTGTGTTGACGTCATACTATGATTTAAATTGCTTTGTTTTGTGCTTAAAACAAAACGTTTCTCAGCACAATCAAATAAAAAATGATTTACGAAACGTTGAATTATCTACATTTTTCAATTATCGCAAAATGATTGTGATGTTTATTTTGACTAGCCTAAGTTGAAAGTTGTATAACATCGTGGGATTACAATCCTTCATTTCTTCTACTGGTAAACACGATTTTAAGCATTATTTTAAGTTGTGTGCATTACTAATTTCTGAAAGAATAAACTTGTAATTTCAAATGCGTGATTTTATTTCTAGAATTAAATTGCATTTAGTTATAAAAAAAAATATCCTTTACTCTATCTGGTTTTATAACTTTTCATTCCTGTTTTCAAAAAATTGTAGTTAATAATTGCACAATATTTGAACAATGTTCTCAGTTATATGTAAAATAACATTATATGTTCTTAAAATATTTTTGAAACTGAAATAATTTGCATTCCTTAAATTAGTTTCCTTTTGTGTACAGTTTAATCTACTAATATACTACGAAGTACTTTGAAGATTGATTCAAATTCAAATTGAAAATATTTTGTGACATACAACCATTTTAATCAAAAACAAGTACAGTTTGTAGCAAGAATTTCATTTTTCTTAGAATTAGAAATAGACTGAATTAAGAGAAAAGTGCGTTGTGGTTGATACATATTTTTCTAAATACTTATTTTCAAAAAGTTATATTATGATATATTTTTCCATTACTAAATAATAAAGAGTAATAAAATGTATTTCAATCAAGCATATACGGAATTTGTTTAACATACGAAATTGGTTTAACACAAATATAATACATAAAAAAGTATCTCATTTCATAATCAAAGAGTATTTCCTGTGAAATTACAGGTAATTTTATTTATTTCATTTTCATGATGGTTCTATGTAATTCTTAATACGTTAATTTATTAAAAATTTATTATTCGAACACAACCTATGAATGATTAATCAGCAGTAATTAAAAAAATGACATATAGTGGTGTAATTAGATCATCCTTAAATTTGAGAATACTTTATTTATTATTAGTCAACAGCGGAACCATAAAAACGTGCGTAAAACGAGAACCTTCAGTTTTCCAAATTAAGCAGCTTTTATGTATGGTAATTTAATACTGCAGTGTGCTTAATTTTCTGCTAAATTGTATATTTCAGTGTGCTTAATTTAATGCTGCTTTCTAAACTAATTACCTTAACACTTACATTTAAAAAATATTTTCCCTAATGTTGCGATATGCTTCGGGGAACTGATGGATATGTCAATTTCAATAAAACTTAATATTTTCTGAGAAACTTATCACGTGCAATGTCAGCATCAAAAACTACAGGTGGTTTAGAAGAGATATCCTTGAAAATGACCAATTTTGATAATGACGATAGATTTCGTCATCAGGATATTCCCAATTTCTTTTGACGATCAAATCTAGATATGATCAGGCTTCCTTCTTAGGACAAGATATCTCGTTTATCAGTATATGATACGTTTTGTTAATGGTGAGATACCTCATCGAAACAACAATCTATATATACTACACCGCTATATATACACCGAACGCTATATATACATCGAATAACGCTATATATACATCGAATAACGCTATATACACTACTTTACAATAACGGATAGGACGCCAGCGGATTTGCATAAAACTTGCTTACTTGTTTGGGGGTGTTTTTAGTGGTATGACCTGGGACCTTTGCATGTTGTTCCTGGTAAATTTAACTCCGAAGCTTACATGAGCATTTTGCCAAACAAGTTCTTCCTACGTTCTGACAATATTATGGAATGGAGAAATGTTGCTTCCAGGATCACAAAGCTTCATGCCATGTTGCAGCCTCTGTCAAGCAGTGGTATCAAGACATGTATGTAAAACGTCTTTTCTGGCTTACTCAGATTCCCGACCTAAACCTCATAGAACATTTGTGGGACGAGTTAGAGCGACCCTTAAAGACCAGGGAACCACGTCCGAAATCTACAGCTGAGCTGGCGACATTCTTGCATGAATGGACACAAATACCCATAGCTGTGTATCAAAACCTTGACGAAAGTATGCCCTGAAGGATTGCAAAACGTGGGGAGTCATCTCTCTATTAAAGCATGTATTATTTCCCTTATACCATCACATCTTGCTGTCCGGTGCATTATTCCATCATTGTAGGGAAGTATTTACACCGTAACAACAACTATATATATATATATATATATATATATATATATATATATATATATAATATTTATATAATATATATATATATATATATATAATATTTATATAATATATATATATATATATATAATATATATAATATATATAATATATATATATATATATATATATATATATATATATATATATATATATATATATATATATATATATATATATATATATACACTTTAAAGTACTTTTATTGTTTATATTTGGTCTTTTATACCATGCAAGGGTAATTTTAAATGCTTATTTCATTAGTTGTAAAAGCACATCGTCGGATTCGGCAGGGTGTTTTTTTTGTAAGGCAGGGATTTTTATTTGGTATAACTATTAAAAAAACATTCAAAATTTATTTTTTTCATATTGTGTATTCTATTTATGACATTATATGTGTAACATGATATCGCCCAAATGATGGACCCGGATCACCCTGTTATACGGCTATTTTATAACCGTATTTTCCATTAAGTTTGAGCACTTTCCAAAATGATTTGTTGATTTTATTTGCGAATGTTGTCGGCTTGTTATCGTATACTCGTTCCTTTAAATAGCCCTTGGAAATAACACGTCGTGGTGAAATCGGGAGAACAAGGGGGCTCTATTCGATATCGTGACATTTTTCGGCCAGGAAATGTGTCTTTCAGAATTCGCATGGTTGCACGATGTATATGATACGTTTATTCAACTTCTTGAGACCATATGCGCCTTAACTTTGTTAATCTATTTCAGAATAATTTTGCAGCATTGCATAATATCGTACAAATTTGACAGGATCCGTATTTTCAAAATCATCCTTAAAAATTTAATAACGCCTCTACTCTAAGTAATCAGTTACCATTGAGTAAACTAAGTATAAAATGTTTCAAAATGTTCGACTGAACAGTTACTCCAAAACAAAATGACATTTTTGAATAAAAAATACCCTGTAAATTTAACCTATATATATATATATATATATATATATATATATATATATATATATAGAGAGAGAGAGAGAGATAGATAGATATAGATAGATAGATAGATAATGAAATAAAAATGCATAATTATACCTTACTCCACGCCTCAAAATAATGTATGTTTACTATTTAACTGCTAGATATTATTTAATAATATTATTTAAATATACAAAATTTCGAACAATAGTAGGAACCTTAAAACATAAAGTTTAAAGGCTAGAGTAAAAATGGAATGAAAGCTTTTTACTCATTTAGATATTCTATTGTTTCAAACAATCAATGAATTCAACCATTTAAATGAAGACATTTTCTACATTTTATTCACAATTTCACAGATAAAACATTTAATTCATAGGCTTTCTCACGATGAGGTAGAAATTTGCTCCAATATAAACTGCCTGTATTTAAAATCTGAAAATAAAATTATTTTTCATTCATTTCCTCTTATAACAATTTTGTGTATTTATTTATTTAGATTACAACTTTTCTAGAGCTACAGAGATGTTGCTTATGGCACTCCAGAAAATAGTTTAAACCCCAGAAAGAAATAGTTGTATAAGCAACTGACGTTGGTTATACTATTTTCTGGGACTCTGCCCTTCAGCCTTTTATTACACAGATGTGAATTTTTGTTAAAATTATAAGGAAGTTGGAAATATTGCACGAAACAGATGCTAAATCAACGAAATTAAAATTACTCTATGAAAACGTCCATAAATATTCAATGTGCCTTCTGAATTATTTTATAAATATTTATTCAAAATTTGTAAGCTATGAAGAAATTTCACATTTTTCGTTAACTGAATTCTTAATAATTTATAAATATAATTCAGGAGTTACGTTAATTTATAACGACATTATGGTAGCCTGGTGGAGTATTTTTGAGTACATCTGCCTAATTCTATTATTTGCATTTCTTTCCAGTAATAAGATAAAGTATTTAACTTTTATGTATTGTTTCACATTATTTCAACTTGTAAAATTATTAATTATTGGGATTGTTTCACCAATGGTCCTGTGAGCAATCTTCTTTCAAAATGCAGATAGACTTCATTTGTGAAATACAAAATTTCTTAATAATACTCATGCATAAGAAATGAAGTAAAGTATTAGAAGTTGGAAAATGGTCATAAGTATTAATTTTTTATTGATTACTTATAAAATATTCTGCAATAAATAAGGCTTAAAATAGTTTTTTAATTAAAGTGGAATATAACTTTCGCATGGCAATCATCCCGATGACTTAAGACGTATATGTTATATCTCAACGAGAAGGCTCAAAAATTATGTCTTAAACAATTTAAGAAAATGACATAAAAATGACTTAATTGAATAAAAATATAAAACAATCACCGAAAAATTCAGTTGAAATACTTCGGGTGACAAACTGATCAGTCACTTTTCAGATTTTTCTGGCTAACAATTTTCCAGTTTCAAAAATCTCCAAAATTATAATGGTTTATTCAAAATTCATGTACCATTACCTTGAAATTTAAAATATTACTCAGTTATTCAAACAAATATATATATTTTTAGTCGACTTGAATATTTTTTTTTGTATTTCTTTCATAGTGCATTATTTCTGAGGCTTATCATAATGTTGTTCGGATCCCTACGTTTGATATGCGTCCGATCCATAATATACAGGGTGTCCTAAAAGTTCCCGGATTGACGATTCGTGAATTTATTACACAAAAACAACAAACTTTAAAACAATTATTTTTATGTCAATGGTAAAAAGCACTTTCAACCTAACGTAGGAAAAAAATTTGAACTTACATTTATAATAAATGTTCAAAAATTTCGCCTTTTTCTTGGAGGCAAAGCTGAAGTCGTTTGCGCAAAATTTCAGAAACGCGTTTCAAGATGCTGGGAGTGACTTCTTGTACCCTTTGAGTAATGGCAATTTTCAGATCATCTATTGTTTGGTGATTATCTTCATTAACTTTGTTCTTTAAATATCCCCACATAAAAAAGTCAGGGATGCGCAGATCAGGGAAGGAGGTGGTCAAAGGTTTCTTGAGATGAGTCTATCGCCAAACAAATCTTGAAGCATGCTCATGGTTTCATAACTCTCATGGCAGGTTGCCATATATTCGTGGAACCAAGAGTCTCATTCATTCACTTCTAATAATGCAACAAATTATTGAATGAGTTGATATAACGTATCTTTACTCGGTATTGCATCACTTGGATATTTATGTCGCCAAAATTCTTTACATATTTGATATGATTTACATTCAAAATAAGCATCAAACAACTCAATTCTCTGAATGCGTGATAGATTCATCTTGCAATGAAAAACTAAATGACGTGCAACTTTACTATCGGACAACTTGAGTGCGAAGAAAATGAAAAATTAAAGAGTCGATAAAACTATACCCAGACCATAAAATTCAATAATTAAAAAAAATCACGGGCAATTAATTTTTTTAAAGTTGGAGTACGGGAACTTTTAGGACACCCTGTATTTTTCTTCAGAAATTCTAAAAATAATAACAAAAATTAAAAAGGCATGCATATACACACACATATATATACAAATACACACATACCCCAATCCCGTTCCCAGAGTGCAATAACACAAAAAAAAATATTTTGAGTTTCTTAAGTGTTATCAAAGCACACTCTTGCGTTCGCCTCCTGTAAGACATTTTTAAAACTCAATCGTAAAAGGGTCAACTCTTCGGAAGTTAACAGTCTAGAACTCACATTGTTTTCTACGGCTTCACCACTTATTAAATGCTTCTGCAGAAAAAAACGTGCAATAATAAGAGGAATACGTAAAGATAGAAAAAAAACGGGTAAATAAACAGAGCATGCAAAATATTTAATAAATATTTGAAGACTTTATTTTAAATGTGCACTGTATTTCAATGATAGAAATCCTATCAGAGTATTAAATGCCTTAATTTTATGGAATAGGTAAAAATAGAAAAATAAAAGTTGAATAAACTGAGTATGCAAAATATGCAATAAGTGGAACAATTTATTTTGAACTGAATTACACTTTTTTCAATAAAGAATATTTTATCATAATATTAAATATATCAAATGTGAAGGGTTGGTAAAAATAATAAAACAGCGGGTGAAAAAAATTAGTAATCAAAATATGCAATAAGTTCTTCAAACAATTTGCTTCGGACTGATATACACTGAATTTTAATAAAAGATATCTTATCAGTATATTAAATATAATAAATGAGTGGAAAAGTAAAACTAGATAAAAGAGCATTTGTATAAACTGAGTACACAAAATGTGCGATGAAACTTGAAACAATTGCTTTATATATATAAAGGCACATTTTATTTCAATCAAAGATATCCTATCATAATATATCTCTTTATATATTAAATACATAACATCAGCAGAGTAATAAAAATATAGAAACGACTGAACGAACTGGGTATGCAAAATATACAATAAGTATTTTACGTAATTACTTTAAACTCACACTGTATTTCAATAAATATATCCTATCAAAATATTAAATGTTGTGTTGCTTCAGAGTGACGTGTATTGAGTTCTTACCAACCAAATTATAAATGCATTAAATGAGTGAAGTACGCAACACTAGAAAAATAGCGATGCAATAAATTCTAAAAATAGTTTTTTTATATATTTCAATAAAAATATATCCTATCAGGATATTAAATGCGTTTTGATACATAGATAAAAATAGAAGAAACAAGAAGTGAATTCAAAATATGCAATGTACTTGAAGTAATTACTTTAAACGTACACTGTATTTTAATAAAAGGTATTCTGTGATAATATTATTGTTGAGGAGCATTAGCTAATTCTATTATGCGTTGCGTGTGTACTTGTGTAAAACAGGAAAACAAAGGGTGAATAAACTGAGTATGCAAAATATCCAATGAATAGCTGAAATACTTTACTTTAAACCGATTTACGCTGGATTTCAATAACATATATCGTATTAGAGCAATTGAAGGAACAGAGTAGGTAAAAATAGAAAAACCAACGGAAGAATAAACTGAGTACAAAAAATGTGCAATAAATACTTGAAATAATTACTTTAACCTTACATTGTATTTCAATAATTTATATACTATCAGAGTGTTAATAGTGGAATAGGAAAAATGGAAATTCAAAGATGAATAAAATGAATATACAAAATATGCAATAAATACCTGAAACAATTACTTTAAATTTACACTGTATTTTAGTAACAAATGTCCCTTCAGACTATTAAAAACAGTTAAATAAGTGAAATACATATATTTCCCCTTTCTGATGGTTATCTTATGCCTCGTTTTGTTCGGTTCAAAAATCTCCAACATTATTTTATATAGTCTATAAAAATACCCGAAACAATTACTTTAAACGTACACTGTATTTCTGTAACAAATGTCCCTTCAGACTATTAAAAACAGTTAAATAAGTGAAATACATATATTTCCCCTTTCTGATGGTTATCTTATGCCTCGTTTTGTTCGGTTCAAAAATCTCCAACATTATTTTATATAGTCTATAAAAATACCCGAAACAATTACTTTAAACGTACACTGTATTTCTGTAACAAATGTCCCTTCAGAATATTAAATACAGTTAAATAAGTGAAATACATATATTTCCCCTTTCTTATGGTTATTCAAAACCTCGTTTTGAACGGTTCAAAAATCTCCAACGTTTTATTATAGTCGATAAAAATACCCGAAACAATTTCTTTAAAGGTATACTGTATTTCAGTAACAAATGTCCCTTCAGAATATTAAATACAGTTAAATAAGTGAAATACATATATTTCCCCTTTCTAATGGTTATTTTATGCCTCGTTTTTTACGGTTCAAAAGTCTCCAACATTATATTATAGTTGATAAAAATACACGAAACAATTACTTTAAACATACATTGTATTTCAGTAACAAATGTCCCTTCAGAATATTAAATAGTTAAATAAGTGAAATACATATATTTCCCCTTTCTTATGGTTATTTCATGGATCGTTTTGTACAGTTCAAAAATCTCCAACATTATATTATAGTCGATAAAAATACCCGAAACAATTACTTTAAACGTACACTGTATTTCAGTAACAAATGTCCCTTCAGAATATTAAATACAGTTAAATAAGTGAAATACATATATTTCCCCTTTCTGATGGTTATTTTTTGCCTCGTTTTGTGTGTGTGTGTGTGTGTGTGTGTGTGTGTGTGTGTGTGTGTGTGTTCGGTTCAAAAATCTCCAACATACTCTGAAGAACGTCTTCATTAGGAAGCATTGGTTCTTACGCGGAAAACCCCTGGGAGGCCTTTTCCGCCCAACTAAAACGCGATACACAACTTGACTAATCCCTCCGCTCACCTCCAGCCAAGTTCGACTCCCACCCAGATGGTTTCCTGAAAGGAAAAATTGGCAGCAAAACAATAAATACCCTCCGAAATACTTCCCGGAGCCAGTGAAAAGAAGTTTCCTCGAAACTCCTCTTAAAAAATAATAAAAGAGCCGGGAAATTGTTCCGCTTAAAAAGGCCTGTTCATAAAAGGCAAAACACTCCAAGCCAGACTTTGAATTCCGATTCCTATGTTGATATTCAAAACACTCATTTCGCAAAAAGAGTTGGGATGCACACTTCCGTTCCTGGAAAGGCAAAATGTTGTTTGCACCGTGAGTACGGTACATGGGGGCAGGGAGTTGTCATTCAAACGCCAAAAGATGGATATTGGTGGAGAAAATATGCGCCAATAAAGGCGTCAAAAGAGCCGACTGAAGTCGATATTGCTTTCCAGATATGGAGAAAGTGCCAAGAATGCTTCCTAGCTTTCCCTAAAATAAGAAGATGGATGTCGCTGGCCACTAGCATCAGTAGGATCTTTGAGAAAAATGTAAGACCGACAGGGCAGGTGGGAAAAATCGCGCTCTGATGTCGTAGTTAAAGATTTTTCATTTCGTTCGCTCCTGTGGGCATCGCGGATGATTATGGGTGTGCGATACGAAAGGCTTCTTTGGAAATTAAATGAGCAGTTTGGATGTTCGGAGACGGGTTAAATCTAATATTGGAACTACTTCCAAACGAGATCGCAGCGTAATTGTAGTTTGTTTTATTTTCGATGCGTTCAACTTTTATATACACTCTATAACAAAAAAAAATCGACGCACCAAGAAGGAATCATTCGATTGCTTTGAAATTTCGCATGCAAAAATGTTTTGACCAAATATCCAAATGATTAAAATTTGGTGTTCAATGAATGAATAGTACGATCTCCAGCGCATTGGAACTGCGCATCCAGCAGATGTATATTAGGAGTTGTTCTTGAACTGTTGTTAAAAATTTCTGCTGCATTGCGATTTAGAATGCCTTTCAATGACTGAAAAAATGCCTCGTCGCAGGATTCGAGCTTATTACGAGCAACTTTTAGAGTTTGAAAGAGGTCGTATCATTGGATTGAAAGAGGCAGGTTGGGCAAATCGGAGAATCGCTCGTCATGTGAGTTGCAGCGATGCGGCAATCAGAAGATGCTGGCAAGAGTGGGTGGACAGTGGCTGATTTCAGCGTCATGATGGTAGCGGTCGACGTAGGGCCACAACAGATCGCGAGGACAGAGTGATTGTCAGATCAGCTGTCAAAGCGCTTGATTCATCGCTATCAACCATCAGTTGTGCGACCCACACACGAGTGTCCACCATGACCATTCACAGATAAATTCAGCAACGGGATTGTGCATCAGAGATTTTTAGATCTAATTTCTATTCCGAGGAATCAAACTTCTAAACATGAGAATCAAATTTATATTCAAAGGAATTTGGTGCACATTAAATCTGTCGTGGCTTCAAATGAACTCATGTTGGGTGCCATCTCAAATTTTGACTCTGACACATCTCACCTATATTTTATTCCACAAGATGTTTGGTTAGTCCTGTTGGCATCGGATGGTCCTGTGAGTGTGATATGAAGGATACTATGAAAATTAAATGATCAGTCCAGGAGTTGCCTCGTCATCTGAACGTGGTTCAAAATTACGTGCTGTTGTTCTCGGATGTTTCCTTTTGTGATTGATCCAAGACCGTGGCCAATACCCCGTTGTGTTCCTCCAGTGCGATGTTAATTATAAGATACCTACATCTAAACAAGATGATCAAATTTCTATTTAAACAAATTATATTTTATTTCGCGGGGAATTTTCGTAACTAGCAGCTGCCCCGATTACAGTTACAGATTTGTTGCCACAGGGTTGAGAGTTCGAATCTCGATCCTAGCTAAAACCTTCGTGTACGTGTGGGCTATGCACATTAAATCTGTTGTGGCCTCAGATGTCCTCCCGTGGGGTAGGGTGGAAGTTGAGAGAATAAGGTGCTATCTTACATGTTGAACTCGCCATCTTATATGTCTCGTCTATATTTAACTTTGGTTTGACATTATATCGAAACCATTTGGAGGGTTAATGAAATATCTTCTCTTCCAATAAATATTTAATTTATTGACCCTCTGATTCAACCACAGATGCGAAATTTGAACTTTTCATTGTTTGGTTTGGTCTTTTTTGTTACAGGTAGACTAATTCTACCTAGATCTACAAGAATTTAACCATCAAATGCTACTTTACATGGCACCAAGCATATAGCACTCCGGCAAAAAAAGTGACACAACTCAAAATTGCAGAATTTGAGAAACATCAACTTAAAGGCTACTATAAAACTTATATTGAAATAGTATAAGCTTCTTTTAAATTTTAGGTAAGTATTTATAGTGGTAACTTATATTAAATTCTACAGAATAGTAATATAGCACGCTGTGGCACCTCATACATATTTTTCAATGACATAATATCAGAATTTTTATTGTTTGACTTGTGTCACTTTTCTTGCCGGGGTGCGATATGACAGCAAAGACACAAATAAATAAATTACTAGTATTTAATATTTAGAAGTTACTTCTACATAGATTTGGGTGTTACGATCAGATTAAACAATTATGCGCTGCTGCATCTTTCCTTAAATGGAAGTGTTAGATAGGTATGTATTTCAATTACCGTCGCACTGGAGCAACACACCGGGCTATTGGAGACTGTACGGGATTAAACTCGAAGGGTATTTCACTACGAGGACAACACCACGTAATTTTGAACCATGGTCAGGTGATTAGATCACACCTGCACCAGCCTCTTTTTTACATGACAATCTTTGGTTGGATTCGAATTTGTAACCATACGGTTGCTACTCCGGTACTCTTCCAATCAGGCTACATCAGCTCATCTAAGAGAGAGAGAGAGAGAGAGAGTAGATAGAGAGTAAAGAGAGTAGAGAGAAAGTAAAAAGAGTAAAGAAAGTAGAGAGAGAGTAAAGAAAGTAGAGAGTGAGTAAATAGAGTAGATAGAGAGTAAAGAGAAAGTAGAGAGAGTAGTGAGAGTAGAGAGAAAGTTCAGAGAGTAGAGAGAGTAAAGAAAGTAGAGAGAAAGTCGAAAGAGTTGAGAGAGTAGAGAAAGTAAAGAGAGTAGAGAGAGTAAAGAGAGTAGAGATAGTAAAGAGAGTTGAGAGAAAGTACAGAGAGTAGAGATAGTAAAGAGAGTTGAGAGAAAGAGTAGAGAGGATAGATAGAGAAAAGAGAGTAGAGAGAGTAGGTAGAGAAAAGAGAGTAGAGAGGGTAGATAGGGAAAAGAGAGTAGAGAGATTAGAGATAGTAAAGAGAGTAGAGATAGTAAAGAGAGAAGAGATAGTAAAGAGAGTAGAGAGAGAGTAGAGAGAGTAAAGAGAGTAGATAGAAAGTACAGAGAGTAGAGATAGAGAGAGTAAAGAGAGTAGAGAGAGTAAAGAGATTAAAGAGAGTAAAGATAGTAGAGAGAGTAAAGAGAGTAGATAGAAAGTACAGAGATTAGAGATAGTAAAGAGAGTAGAGAGAGTAGATAGAGTAGATAGAGAAAAGAGAGTAGATAGAGAAAAGAGAGTAGAGAGAGTAGATAGAGAAAAGAGAGTAGAGAGAGTAAAGAGAGTAGATATAGTAGAGAGGGAGTAGAGAGAGAGTGTTAGATAAAATATTTCTTTCAATAGCTCCAAAAATGTAGATTTTCAACCCGGGATTTTTCTGGGTTTAATCCTCCAAGAAGGTTTTACGAGATATTTTGTCCATAAAGGTGTGCCCAATTTTGGTAATGACGAGATAACTGGTCATCAAGATAATGTCAATCTTATTATATTGACTAGATCAAGATAATATCTGTTTTGTCAGTTTTGCTCTAGTGGACGAGAAATATTAGTTCTTGACGAGATATCTCGTCCATCATGACTTTTTTAGTTTTGTTAATGACGAGATTCAAAGGCAACCACCTGGTTGGTTATGCTGTCGTTTGGGTTGGTTGTGTAGAAGGGTAGTTATTGTCATCTACTTGTTTCAATTGTTGATGTGTTGGGAATTGTGTTAAATACAGATATATCATGAACATTAACACTATTTATGAGAATGACAAAAGCACAAAAGATTTCTACCAATCAATGAGAAAAATCAAGTTACCGAGTCTAAGTCCTAGAGATAGTAATACTCCCGACTGTATTTACCCACATACCTGTAATTTATATCTCCCATGAATCTCGTTTAATCGCTCTTCATTAAATACACGTGAGATTTTTTGGAACTTATCACAGAGCTCTTAACGTTATGCAGAAACTAAAACTTAATGAGCTATCATGAACAACAATGCGAAATTAAAACTTTCCAGGAAACGGAGAATAACCGCGTTCATCCAGCAACCGAAAAGTAATTACCTATTTAATGATAAAACTATTAAATGCATTTCACTTTCCAAGCCCTTGGCAAAGAGCTCTTTTAGTATTTGATATCGACTCGATGAAATAAATTTTTAAAATGCAGTTCTTTCATCATTTCGGAATAATTTCTGCCCTTGACGGAACCGTGTTTACACGTACTGTGCGCTATTCAAATGCAATCGTGCGAGTCATGTTCGATAGCTTTTTCTAGTTAGGGAATTTGCAGCTTTTGGGAAAAGATATCGGGAACCAGTGCGGGGAACGTAAATTTGACTCACCAGCCGCTTGAGATTGCATCGATATTTTCCCTTTTTCCAAGTTTTTAAGGATAAAACATTTCGTCACCATTTCGGGATCGAAGTTCGCGCTTCTTGCAAGAATGGTACAAGGCAGTTCTTTGTTCTTTCTCCTCAATCTCATCACTTTTAAATGTTTTTTATGGGCCTTGTTTTCATAACTTAAATGTTATAATTTAAAAAAATAAATTCAGTCTTCTTCAAATACAGTTTCGTTTTGCTGAAGCATGTATTTTAAAGATTCCAAACATTAACTGTTAAGTTTTAATGATAAAACATTTCGTCACCATTTCGGGATCGAAGTTCGCGCTTCTTGCAAGAATGGTACAAGGCAGTTCTTTGTTCTTTCTCCTCAATCTCATCACTTTTAAATGCTTTTTATGGGCCTTGTTTTCATAACTTAAATGTTATAATTCAAAAAAATAAATTCAGTCTTCTTCCAAATACAGTTTGTTTTGTTTTGCTGAAGCATGTAATTTAAAGATTCCAAACATTAACTGTACAGTTTTAAGGTTAAAACATTCCGTCGCCATTTCGGAATCGAAGTATGCGCTTCTTGCAAGAATGGTACAAATAAGTTCTTTGTTATTTCTCCTCAATCTCATCACTTTTAAATGCCTTTTATGGGCTTAATTTTCATAAATTAAATGTTATAATTTAAAGAAATAAATTTAGTTTTCTTCCAAATATAGCTTGGTTTTGCTGAAGCTTCTATTTGAAAGATTCGAAACATTAATTGTTAAGTTTTAAGAATAAAACATTCCATCACCATTTCGGGATCGAAGTACACACTTTTTGCAATAATGATGCAAGGCTGTTCTTTCTCCTCAATCTTTCATAACTTAAATGTTAAGGGCTTAATTTTCATAACTTTTAAATGCTATAATTTAAAAATAAATTCAGTTTTTTATCCATAATATCTTGGTTTTGTTGAAGTATGGTATTTTAAAGATTCCAAATATTAATCACCAAAAATATTAATCCAAAAATAAGTCACCATTTCGTAATCGAAGTACGCGTTTCTTGCAATAATGGTACAAGGCAGCTCTTTCTCCTCATTCTTTCATAACTTAAATGTTATAATTTAAAGAAATAAATTCAGTTTTCTTCCAAATACAGCTTGGTTTTACTGAAGAGTATTTTAAAGATTACAAACATTAATTGTAAAGTTTTTAAGGATAAAACATTCCGTCGCCATTTCAGGATCGAAGTACGAGCTTCTTGCAGTAATGGCACCCGGCAGTTTATTATAATTAATCTACCATAACTTAAATGTTGTGGGAGATGATATATACACTTTAATATATATTTTAAAGAAATATATGGTTTTATTTTCAAATATATCTCGAACGAATCATGTATTTTAAGATTTCCAAGATTAAATATTATGTAATTATTAAGTTCTTTGAGTATGAAACATTCTATCACAATTTCTGAATTGAAGTATGCACTTTTTGCTGTAAAGGTACAGTGCAGTGCATTCTTCTTACTGTTTCAAAATATAATTTTTTGTGACGACGATATAAATTAAAGAAATAAATTTAGTTTTATTCCCAAATCTATCCTGATTTTGTTTAATTGTGTATTTTAAGGATTTCAAACCGATTAGTGTCATTAAGTAGTTGTTATTAAGTTTTGCAATAATAGTACAATACACTTCTTTTCTCTATTATCTTCTATAATTTAAATGTCACGTGTAATACTATAATTTCTAAAAATAAATGGTTTTCTTTCCAAATACATATTGGCTTAGTTTTAGTATATATTTAAAAGATTTCAAACATTAAATATAAAATAATTGCTGTTACGTTTCTCAGAGTAAAACCTTTACCACCATTTGCGATCGAAGTAGGCACCTATTGAAAAACTGGTACAAGACATTTCTCTTTAAGCTTTCATTATTTAAATGTCCTGTATGGTAGGTATTTTAATTAACGTTGTAGTGGAGCAGTAAAATGGGCTATTGTCGACGATCCGGGATCAATCCCCAAGGGAAAGATCTGAGGACAAAACCACGTAGTTGTGAACCACGGTCAGATGACGAGGCAACAACTGAGCTGGCACTCCACTCTCCAAACTTACACAACATGCCAATATGAAGACATTTGAGGTGCACTAGCCCTCTTTGTAGACGACGGTCTTTGGCTGGACATTGGCTCTGAACCCTAAGGTTGCTAATCCGTAACTTGTCCATCCCAGCTGCTGATGTTCATGTCATGACTGATGCCATAATTTAAAAAAATACATTTTTTTATTTCTAAATATCTCTTGACTGTGTGTTTTAGTTACATATTTAAAAGATCCCAAGCATTAATTATTAAGTACTGTATAACGTTTATTATTAGAGGAAACGTAAATCGAGACCACCACTGATCACTAGAAACTAGGGTTGCGACATAAATGTCGATGTTTTCAAAACATCGATGTTTTTTCAAAAACATCGATGTATTGGGGTCGATGTTTTTGTAACATCGATGTTTTTCTTGTCGATGTTTTATTTTTAAATGATAAAAGTACCGTTATAAAAATTTAACAAATAACCAAGTAGCATAATTTTCATAATGACCAAATTGAACATACTTTTAGACCAAAGTGGCCAAAGGTGAAGGGTCTGAAAAGTAGGGATGCGACATCGATGTCAATGTTTTCAAAACATTGATGTTTTAAAAAAAACATCGATGTATTGGAGCCGATGTCGCATCACTAGTTGCTAAACCAGTTTTAAGAAATGGGGGGAAAGTTTAAATACACTTAATTTTAAAAACATCGAAGTTTTGCAAACGACGTAGCATCACTAGTTGTTAAACCAGTTATAAGAAATGGAGGAAAAAGTTTAAATACACTGAATTTTAAAAACATCGATGTTTTGCTGTCGAATTAGCATCACTAGTTGCTAAACCAATTTTAAGAAATGGGGGAAAATTTTTTAAATACACTGAATTTTAAAAACATCGATGTTTTGCTGTCAATGTAGTATCACTAGTTGCTAAACCAGTTTAAGGAAATGGGGAAAAAAGTTTAAATACACTGAATTTTAAAAACATCGATGTTTGAAAACATCGATGTTTTGCTGTCGATGTCGCATCCCTACTAGAAACTAGGCTAATCCAGACAAAACAGCTTATGCGGAATATAGAAAAAATAAACAGTACTAAGTTACTACTAGGGATACGATATCGACAGTAAAATATCGATGCGTTAAATATTAAAACATCGATGTTAATAATACATCGCCCGAAAACCATCGATGTTTTTAAACATCGATGTATTTGAACTTTTCCCCCCATGTTTTAAAACTGGCTTAGTAACCTCTTAACATTAATGCTAGTCCGTTAGGGGGGTATTTAATTTGTCAATTACTGAGCTTAATAATTAATAACAGAGAAGTTTTTTTAACTGTCAAAACAAAGTTACAAAAATAATACGAACAATTAACAAATCTATCTAAGTGAATAATAGAAAATAAAATAATATTTACAACAATTTGAAATAGGTTCTACTGATTATAAGTATAAGTAGGTAGATACTAACTATTGTTAGTTATTATTAATTATTTAATAACTTATGGGAGGCAACATAAACTTAATTTTTTTGTCCTACAAATAAAAAATATTGGGGCCTATAGTTATTATATGCCCTAAAATTTGCGATAAACAGTATGTAAAAAAGAAGTTTGTTAACTTTCTCCCCCTTAAGCCGACTCCTTTTTTCACTAACTATCCCATGATTTAGGGAAAAAAACTCTTTCTGGGACGGATGTCGCCATCATTGACAAATACTTAGTTCCACGGTTATTAAAAAAATTTTTACCAATGGTAATTTTTTCATTCAAAAATAAAACATCGACAACGTAAAAATATCGACAGTGTGAAAACATCGATGTTAAACAAACATCGGCTCCAATAAATCGATTTGAAATAAATTGATGTTTTTTTTATAAAACATCATGTTTTGAGATCATCGACATCGATGTCGTATCCCTACTTTTCAGACAGTTCACGTTAGCCACTTTGGTCTAAAAGTATGTTCAATTTACTGTGATAGTAAAAAGGATTCCATTTGGTTGCTTTTTAAATGTTTTATTAAAGTATTTTTTTCGTTTAAAAATAAAACATCGATAATCTAAAAACATCGACAAGTATAAGCATCGATGTTAAACAAACATAGGCTCCAATAAATCGATGGGAAATAAATCTATGTTTTTTTTATAAAACATCTATGTTTTGAAAACATCGACATCGATGTCGCATCCCTCGTTACTAGTACAGCAGCTGAAAGATTCATAAAGCAAGGATTAAGACACTGATTTATAACACAGTATTAACTGTGATAGTTTTAGAATAAATCTGAGTGTATGGTTACGTTCTGCTTCACCGTACTTTAGCACACTCAAACCACATCCTTCACATCCCTGGAGCAGAAAGTACTTGGAAATGCAACGTACGTCACAGAACAAACAATATCTTTTTATAACAATTTTAAATTACTTTTATCAAACTTTTGGATGATTTTTTTCAATTGTAAGTTATGGTGGTCTGCAGTGCAAAGTGCGCTACTTGCCACACCTTTTTTTTTTCTTCTCTTACTACGGAACAATCTCCCTAAACCACCCAAAATTACTACAAACACTATATAAATAACACATCTCTTATGTCAACGATAAAATAAATAACTTCAAAAGTTATCGGCAGAGTTGCAAATTCTGAAAGTATACCTTGGTTGTAGATAAAGTAAGTTAATTAATTCTGATGTTTTATTATAAATATGTAATACATATATATTTAGCCGATAATTGTATTTTACATCTGTTTTTGATTTTACTGCAGATTTCAAAATTCAGACAAAATGCCTGCAGAACTATTGCAATTGCTTGGAAATGTGTTGCAGAACACTGAATATAATTCTGCACCTGTGCTTCACATCAAGGCATTTTAAAATCCTTTCACTTTTTTATTTTTCAATACTTTTGAAACTTTAATTTTGTTTTCATGTTTACTTCCTTTACTACTAAATCTTACAGTGTGTTCAATTAAGTATTTGATTTCAATTTCTTCAATTCCCAGTAGCACCAAGAGCTGTGTGGGTGCTCTTGTTTTTATTCCACATAGTTTTCGAAATATTCATTTGTCATTTCAGGTACTATGGTGAAGGTATTTTGTGAGGAATTCGTCTCTGACTGCATTATCCTTAATATTTGGACATGTGTGTATTATATTGCATTCCGCATTCAGGGAACTTTTCTCTGATTCTTGTTATTCCAAAATGTTCTATCCTCACATCATTTTTTATTAGGCACAATCGCACCGCTTATACGCACCGCTTATAAAACTAGAACGAGATGGCAGGGATCGGTGAGTACTTTATTATTAGAAGTGACGGCTAAGTTGTTTGCTTCCTTTCTAGCAATTCAAGTCTAATGCATCTGAATTATAATAGTTTGTTTTCAATTAGATCATTTTAACACTGTTTCTCGAAAGCGTTTTCCTGGATTTTATTGTGGATCGAATTATTATTTTTTTTACATTATATTCTACTAGTTACTAGGGATGCGACATCGATGTCAATGTTTTCAACACATCCATGTTTTTTAAAAACATCGATGTTTTTAACATCGATGTATTGGAATCAATGTTTCATTTTTAAATGAAAAAACTACAGTTTTAAAAATTTTTTAAATAACCAATTAGCATAATTTTCATAATCAGCAAATTGAACATACTTTTAGACCAAAGTGACCAAGGGTGAAGGGTCTGAAAAGTAGGGATGCGACATCGTAGTCGATGTTTTCAAAACATTGATGTATTGTAGCCTATGTCGCGTCACTAGTTGCTAATAGGGATGCGACATCGATGTTTTTTTTATAAAACATCAATGTATTTAACATCGATGTATTGGAGTCGATGTTTTTGTAACATCGATGTTTATACTTGTCGATGTTTTATTTTTAAATAAAAAAGTACCGTTATAAAAATTTAAAAAATAACAAAGCAGCATAATTTTTATAAACAGCAAATTGAACATACTATTAGACCAAAGTGGACAATGGTGAAGGGTCTGAAAATTAGGGATGGGACATCGATGTCATTGTTTTCAAAACATCGATGTTGTATATGAAATATCGATGTTTTGCTGTCGATGTATCATCTCTAGTTGCTAAACCAGTTTTAAGAAATGGGGGGTAAAGTTTAAATACACTGAATTTTAAAAACATCGATAGTTTTGGTGCGATGCATTATCAACATCAATGTTTTTAATTTGGAACATCGAAGTTTCAAAACATCGATGTTTTGCTGTCTATGTAGCAACACTAGTTGCTAAACGAGTTTTAACAAATGGGGGAAAAAAGTTTAAATACACTGAATTTTAGAAACATCGTTGTTTAAAGATTTCGATGTTTTGGAGGCGATGTATTATCAACATCGATGTTTTGATGTCGCTATACTATTAGTTGCCACCGTCCCAGTCTAAGCCATTCGGAGTATCGGCACGTAATTTTGAACCAAGGTCAGGTGATAAGACAACATCTGAGCTGGCACCCCACTCTCCAAACTTCCACACCAACCCAACGTGAGGACTTTCTGCTGAGATTTAAAGTGCGCCAGCCGGGTCTCTACACCATACGCTAACAAAAATCCATGCCCTTACCCGTATTCGAACCAGGAACCTTCCGATATAGAGGCTAACACCTTAACCATTATACCAGTTGATCGGTACATTGAATAGATTATGTCGAATTTGTAACTTGTTTTTACCTTATTTAATCTTAGCTTTTCAGTTATTTTCAGTTACTTTTTTACAAATTACCAGTAAATACCGATATTTATGGTCTTTTAGTTCTTGCCGTACGAAGTGGCGGGGGTTAGGTGTGAATATCTAACTTAAGCCTGTGACTATTTTCGTACTAGAAAATTCAATGAAAAAACTTTGAACTGTGTAAAAATATAACGCATCATTTGTATGAATGGGCATTCCCTAAAATATCCAGTATCAGTATTTGGTTTGCGAGCAGTGTTAAACCTTTCCGGAAGACAGTATTTGTTTCCTGGTCCGGACATCTATTCGGAGGGCTATACGTGGTCTACGGGCCAGACAAACCTATCCATAGAGTGGTATCTGTTCTGGGGGCCGGAAACCTATTCGAAAGGCCATACGTGATCTAAGGGCCCGACAAACCTATCCAGAGAGTGGTATCTGTCCTGGGGGCCGGAAACCTATTCGGAGGGCCATACGTGATCTAAGGGCCAGACAAACCTATCCAGAGAGTGGAATCTGTCCTGGGGGCCGGAAACCTATTCGGAAGGCCATACGTGATCTAAGGGCCCGACAAACCTATCCAGAGAGTGGTATCTGTCCTGGGGGCCGGAAACCTATTCGGAGGGCCATACGTGATCTAAGGGCCAGACAAACCTATCCAGAGAGTGGAATCTGTCCTGGGGGCCGGAAACCTATTCGGAGGGCCATACGTGATCTACGGGCCAGACAAACCTATCCAGAGAGTGGTATCTGTCCTGGGGGCCGGAAACCTATTCGGAGGGCCATACGTGATCTACGGGCCAGACAAACCTATCCAGAGAGTGGTATCTGTTCTGGGGGCCGGAAACCTATTCGGAAGGCCATACGTGATCTACGGGCCAGACAAACCTATCCAGAGAGTGGTATCTGTTCTGGGGGCCGGAAACCTATTCGGAGGGCCATACGTGATCTAAGGGCCAGACAAACCTATCCAGAGAGTGGAATCTGTCCTGGGGGCCGGAAACCTATTCGGAAGGCCATACGTGATCTAAGGGCCCGACAAACCTATCCAGAGAGTGGTATCTGTCCTGGGGGCCGGAAACCTATTCGGAGGGCCATACGTGATCTAAGGGCCAGACAAACCTATCCAGAGAGTGGAATCTGTCCTGGGGGCCGGAAACCTATTCGGAGGGCCATACGTGATCTACGGGCCAGACAAACCTATCCAGAGAGTGGTATCTGTCCTGGGGGCCGGAAACCTATTCGGAGGGCCATACGTGATCTACGGGCCAGACAAACCTATCCAGAGAGTGGTATCTGTTCTGGGGGCCGGAAACCTATTCGGAAGGCCATACGTGATCTACGGGCCAGACAAACCTATCCAGAGAGTGGTATCTGTTCTGGGGGGCCTGAAAGCAGTTCGGAGGGCCATACGTGATCTACGGGCCAGACAAACCTATCCAGAGAGGGGTATCTGTTCAGGGGCCGGAAACCTGTTCGGAGGGCCACACTTGATCTACGGGCCAGACAAACCTATCCAGAGAGTGGTATCTGTTCTGTTGGCCTGAAAGCAGTTCGGAGAGCCATACATGATCTACGGGCCAGACAAACCTATCCAGAGAGTGGTATCTGTTCTGGGGGCCGGAAACCTATTCGGAAGACCATTCGTGATCTACGGGCCAGACAAACCTATCCAGAGAGTGGTATCTTTTCAGGGGCCGGAAACCTATTCGGAGGGCCATACGTGATCTACGGGCCAGACAAACCTATCCAGAGAGTGGTATCTGTTCTGGGGGCCTGAAAGCAGTTCGGAGGGCCATACGTGATCTACGGGCCAGACAAACCTATCCAGAGAGTGGTATCAGTTCTGAGGGCCGGAAAGCAATTCGGAGGGTCATACGTGATCTGCGGGTTAGGGAAACCTTTTCTAGCTGGCCGTACCTGTTCTGTGGGCGAGGTAAACCTATCCGTAGGGCCGTATCTCGTTTGCAAGTCGTGTAAAGCTATTGGAAAGGTCATATGTGGTCTGCAGGCCAAATAAATCTGTTCGATGAGCCGTATCTGATCTGAGTCTTTGAAAAACCTTTTCCTGTCTGGTCTGCTGTTTTGATAAAGCTATTCGCAATGACTCTTTTATGTTAAGCGGGCGAGATTTTGTGGAGGCCACCAAACCTCAAAGCATGACAATAGCTAATTTGCCACATGACTACGATAAAACAACCTCTTTTGTGGATGTAACACTTCCTAACTGGTGTTTATATAACCTACACTCAGGATAAAAATCTATGTTCAGATTAGATTGTTTTCATGCGTAATTAAGTCCCACACTGACGTCATACTTCGCAAGTGCTGCAAAAACTGACCCATAGAGTAAAATATAAATTGAAACGAATGAAGATGTATATCTTGATTTGAGAAACCGATTTATAATATTTATTTTGCGGTGACACTCACCAAAGTCTGAAACCGGTTTTTACCGGTATTTAACTACCTGTTTCTATATCCTGGTATATGACTGTAACTAAAATTGTTGAGTTGAAATATTCATTGCATTTCTTCATAATCTTCAAAGTTCGATGGACTTAAAAGTGATTATTAACAATATCTCCGTTATCCTAAAGAAGAGTATCAGACATATTAAGTATTTTTATTGCTACCGGTTTTTATTCTATACTTACACATTTCGTTTGATCTTTATTTGCTTCAGTAATTTGTTGAGTGACACAAAATGAAACTTTCCTTTTAAAGGAACAATTTATGAGAACATCCGAAAAATAATCCAGTCCAAAATACATTTTTACCCCATGTGTCTATTTCGTGATATATATCTTGGACAAAACGCATCTGTATAGAGACCGAAAACACAACTTTTGGTTTCAATTCACAACGAGCGAGTTTTTTCCTTCTGACATTCTGATGGCTGCCACATACTTTTACTTATTAGGTGTTTTACTTTTGCATTTCTCAATTTATAAAAATGGTGAAAATGAAAAGTCGAATTACGACAGCATAAAAATTTTCACGTCCTTTTTTTAAATTAGAGCAACTTCCTTTTATTAGAGTTATTTAAGGCATTCATAAATTTTTTAGAAAAAACTTTTAAGGATAGTTTCGTTAAGGTCTTGAAGATCATTCTCAAAGTAATGTGGAGACAACGTTCCTCTGTGAAGTTTATGTTACCTAATATGTTTTATGGTTATTGAAATTGGTCGAGGTTAAAGCCTTTTTTTAATGCTAAGGCTTTTCTATTCATTATATTGAACTCAGAATTTTTTTCACTAGCTCTGGGATTTTAATAATATATTTTCTTTGTTTCATTTTCTCCCCTGTGTGTTTATAAGCTATGATTCTCTTCCGGATCCGAAGTTACTTAGAATATCAAAAGCTTTTTGTGTTAAATAAAAACACTTTTTTTTAAACTAAATTAATTCGTAATTGTTTTCATTACATGCAACACTCGCCTCTTCAAATATTTCAGTTAAGAGTATACTTTGTGTTTTATATTCACATTCGCAATGTTATTCAAACTCTTCTCCATTTCTTAGATGTGTTTATAGTTATACATATAAAGTTAAAAAACTGAAAAATGCGAGCGTTTTCTGCTGTTATGCAAGACAAAACACAAATAGAAGTACATGAAGTATAAGCTCACACAAAAATTCAAACTTAAATGTACTGTAATTATGTTTATTCATATCGATTGTCGTAGTGTCCCAAGTACACAAAGAGTTGTACCATCGTTAAGTATACAAAACTGTTGTACTATCTTGAGTACACAAAGAATGGTTCCTGGAACAGAAAAATGGCGATATCGATTTATCACGTCAAGAAAAATTACTCAAATATGTACAAGTTTACCTAAAAAATCACAACTTTGTGATTCATGAACACGAAACTTTTTGTGATCGACTCATATAATTCAATTTCCCAATAGCTTAACTGCTTTACGCAGTTCCATTAGATTGTAGGGTACATAATCTATATTCTATTCAGCACATTCCAAACACTTGCATTGGAATTTTTATTAAAGATCTTAATAGTTCAAGACGGCTTGAATTCTTATTAATTCCTTGCAGGCAGTTTTTTATCCGCATTACTGACAAGACTTCAAAGAGAAAATTCTAGTGAATAATCTTAACAATGTAATAAATTTAAAAAAAAAAAAAAGTTTTTTTTTTTAATTTATTTATTTAATTTTATTTTATTTCTAAAATATATATTTTACCGAATTTTCCAAATGGTTTCCATGAGATATCTAGTTCATCAAGATTTCACCAATCAATTTTGCTAATGAAGAGAACTCGTGATCAAACATTGCCTAGTTCTTTACGATGACAAGATCAATATCTAGATAGTTTTATCTAATGATGTGATATCTCGTTCATCAATATCTCGTCAGTTTTCCAAATGTCTAGAGATAGTCGAGCAAACCACCAAGAGGGTTTAAGTCAAGACATGAGTAAATTTAAGTCAGATCATTTTATCAAAGAAATTAATTTGAAATCATGAGCCTCGAATTGTAGGTTCAAGCCTCGTTATAACCCTGCTGGTGGTTGTCTCGACAAGGAATCTCTTCACTAGCAAAACTGACCAGAGCTTGATTTTGTCGTTATATAAATATCGATATCTTGATGACATGATATCACGTCACTAGTAAAATTGATCAAAACTTGCTGTAAACTTGTCAAAACCACTTGGAATGATAGTAGACGTATCGACTTATAGCTTCTTACATGATCATGGTTACGGTCGGAAAGAACATATCTTTATGAAGTCGAAGGGGCTGAGAATGTAAACAAAGAGATCCTAGGAATATTTACACTTCAAACTAAGAACTACACTTGAACACGCACTAAGAAATCCAGTCAAAACCACTTGGAAGTATAAGCGGTTGATCTCGACATAGAGCTGCTTACATGACATGGTTACGCTCAGAAAGAACATACCTTTATGATGTCGAAGGGGCTGCGGATGTAAACAAAGAGATTCTGGGAGATTTACACTTGAAACTAAAAACTACACTTGAACACGCACTAAAAAATCTCGTCGAAACTTGTTGGGATAAGAGGTAGACCGATTTATAGCTTCTTACATTATCATGGTCACGGTCGGAAATAACGTATCTCCACAATGTCGAAGGGGCTAAGAATGTAAACAAAGATAGGCCCGGGAGAGATTCACAATTAGTTCTGAGAAAGAAATACTCAAATGAGAGGGTTCAAAGATAATGCCATAAAAAGCAAATGATAGGTGAAATTAATATTATGCTGAGTGAATATTACGATAAAATAAAACGATTTTGGCATGACATACATTCGTACATATGAATGGATATTTTATTTTCTACTTCCAAGACCAAGTAGTATCATGCATACTACTTCCAAGACCAAGTAGTATCATGCATACCTAGACTTAACTGAGTTGTTTGGGATTCGCCTGGAGCAAGATATATTTTGTGTAAGTTGGCGCGGTAACAAGTTTTCAATTTACATAATGGAAAAGGAAACAAAATATGTTTTCGGTCAGATAAAAACAAAGTCTATATCAGAAATTAAATCATGAATAAAAATATGGGTAGGATTTCGGATAAGTTCATAACATATTAAAATAATCTTTTCTTGCAAAGAGCTGAACGTATTGGAATTCCCTGAATGCCAGATAGATAAGATTTAGAAATAAAACATTTTTAAAAAGTTAAGAGATGGATGGCAGATTTTTAACTGGAGAAAGGATGGACATTATGAGGTGATATGTTTCACTTGATAGAGCATTGGCATCTGGTGTAAGTTTGCATCTTGGCTGATATCTTGGTTTGCATCTTGTAACAAATGTTGGTGAGTGAAATGACTAGTCTCATTCCCAAACGAATTAAACATCTTTTTTTTCCCATCTGGGTAAGAGTAATCTATGACCAAGATTTATTTTCAATGCATCAGTAAAATATGTATTATTGTATAGAGCTAAAAGTATAATTTAACGAAAATCCCAGAAAAAAATATGATGCTTTCCAAACTAATCAGCTACGAATAATTATAAACTAGCTACATGTTATCTCCAACGTCAAACTTATAAAAAGCCAAATTCGAAGCCCATTTCTTTTAAAATTAAATTTAGAGGGTGGATTTGAATAGGACATGCACTACAATGACCCCTATAGAACACCCAAGAATAGCTCTAACTTGAACGCCAGATGGAAAGATATCGAGAGATAGACCGAAAGTAAAATGGATGTAGATAGGTAGTGGAGATAACGTCGCACTGGAGTACCACTATGGGCTATTGGCAACAGTACTGCAACAAACCGGAAGGAAAATATCCTCGTAATTTTGAACCACGGTCTGATGACGAACTCACTTCTGAGCTGGCACTCCGCCTCTCATAACTTCCACACCTCACCAACGTGAGGACATTTAAGGTCACGACAATTTAACATGCACCAGCCCCCTTTGTAATAGGAGGTTTTTGGTTGTATTTGAGCTCGCAACCCTCCTTTTGCTAATACGTTACTCTTCCAACCGGGCAACGACGTCCCCACATCGATCCTGGATCAATCCCCCAATTAAAGAACCGAAGACAACACCCCTTAATTTTGAACCACGGTCAGATGACGAGGTCACACCTGATCTGGCATCCCACTCTCTTAACGTCCACACCTCACCAACGTGAGTACATTTGAAGTCACGGCCGATTTAACGTGCGCCAGTACGCTTTGTACACAATGGTCCTCAGTTGGATTCCAACTCGTAACCCTCTGGTTGTTAATCAGGTACTCTTCCAACCAAGCGACAGCGGCACCAAAACTAAAGTGGAGGAGAATAGTCGAGGAAAATAATAATAAGATTGGACGTTCAAGCTGGGGTCACGTCAGGATATGTGTCTCTTAGACAAGAAGAAAGGAAGGACATGACTTAAGACCTAATGCTCTTACTTGGTGCGAAAAAAAATTATGATACAGTCATTAAACTTTTCATAAGCTCTCACCTGTGTTGTTACTTACCGTGCCTACTTCCCTTTTATGCACCCACAACTGAAATTAATTATCCCGATTTGCATTACTTTTTCAACTAATGATATGGTTTCCTGTTGCTTATTCCTCCTGACAGTTATTCTACTCATTTCGACGAGGAGGTGGAAGCAGTTTGAGTAGGCTATAAAACAGCTTCTTCTGAGAAGTAATTAATTCGTTAAAGTGGTTATTTATCCTATTTTAATCTGCAATACATGCGGTCTTTTCAAATTCGTTCAGAGATAGCCCCCGAGTTATGCAATGCAGAAAATAGTTGGTAAGTGATAATCTAGCTGATGTGTTGGTGTTTCAATGGGTCCTGGTATTATATTGTGATGTTCCTGGAAATAAGAGAGCTGGCTTCCTCGCCAGAAAGGTAATCAATATATCCCTAAAAATTTTAAGCCATCTGTCTTTACACACTTCAAACCATGGGATAAAAGAGTTGTTCAAACCAGACTTGTCAATGCTGCCAAAGATATATCGTTAGAATGCCTTCTTTCCACCAGTAACGTCATTTTAGACTCTCCAAGGAAGGCATTAATTGCTGGATGTCGTTTCTGGACTGGGCTTATCTGTTTGTGTGCACACTTATTTTATTGTACTATTGCTGACTCTCATCAGCCTATATTTTATGCAATGGTAATCAACCTACGCCGGATCAACACTCAAACACGTGCACTTAATAATTTCAATAACATGGAACATAAGTATGGGAAATCAGATGGTTAATGACGAAAAGTCAAGTGTTTGACATTTGCTTCATTTAATATTCCTCTTGGTCTAGTAGCTTGTTGGACCATGCCCTACAAGTCATTCGTCATCTAAGAAATAATTATGTCATCACGATTCCGGAATAAGTCTGTAGGGCTCATTACGATTCAGGAAAGAGTGTGATTACTTGAGGTGTGTTCCCCTTCCTGCATTTAGGACAAATTGGAAAAGACCATTCTGGAACTTCATGCTGGTAAGGTGCCGACTTCCTTCTTTCCTGTTTGGGAAACAAGGTTAGACCCGAAATATTTCTGATTCAGAAAAGAATGTGATTACTAGAGGCATTGAGGACAATTTGAAAAAGACCATTCAGGCATTTCCTGATGGTAAGGTGTCCACTTCGCAATCTAGATAAAGCCGTTAGTGTTCTTCTTTCCCCTTTGTAAAACAAGGATAGACCCGGAATTTTTCCCGGATATCAGTCACGATTGGGAGGAATTCGCCGCATTGCATTATTTGAAATTTTTGTTTTGGAGAACTCATGCGAAATAACAGAATCAGGCACACCAGGGGCATATGTCAAACCCTCCATAGCCAGTCTGTCTGCATTGTCCTTTTATCTGATGTTAATGTGAGATGGTATGAATTTCGATTTGGAACAGCATATGTTTTATTTTATTTTTTGTTTCAATACTTGTTCTATGTTTGACAGCTCAACACTTATCGTTTTCTTATAGGGAGGTCTGAAAGAAATTCGCTTGGTGCTTTTCTTCACCTTTCATTACATTTTAGCTCTCCAAGTTGTGTCCGACATGATATCTCGTCCAACAAGATCTGAGTAATTTTGCTAATGATGAGATATCGGTATTAGCAAAATCGTCAAAACCTCGTCATCAAGATATTGATGATTTTTGATGGTGACGAGTTCAATACCTGTTCAATTTTTTTAAAGACGAGATATCGACGCAAGAAAATTCGGCAATATCTCGTCATCAGGATATTATCGATTTTTGAAGATGACGAGTTCAAGATCTGGTCAGTTTATTTCATGCTGAGATAACTCATCCATCGAGATCTAGTCAATTTTGCTGAAAGCGAGTTACCTCGTTGAGACAACCACTAGAAGCGTTAAATTGTTTTGATGAAAAATTGCGTTTCTTCGAAAATTTTGCCCATTATTACATAACCTCTTGCAGTTGGGTGGATGATAGTTTTCAACAATTTTGCAATAAATATTTTCCAAAAATGCACATGGCTGTCTTTTTAGAAGAATATTTTCTATTTCAACCTAACCCTGAATCATTCCTTCCTTTTAAGAACTGAGCATCTTCCTTTCATTCCACTTTTGTATCCGTTTTTCAAACTATGCATATAGAACCTTATCAAATCTCCTGGTAATCGGTATTCATTCGTTTTTGTACTTTTTTGCGTTTGTTAATATTTTGGTTTTTCATATTAATCGATGGATGTATAAATGCAGAAAAAATTGAACTACTGCACCACCAAATAGCACTGCTCGTTAGAATACATTTTAAACTAGATATATATTCCCATTCCTTTTTTTTTTTACACATAGTGACATAAAATTAAAATGATGATTCCAAAACTAACAGAGACGTCACAAATTCTTGCATGCATGCAAAAGATCTCGTTTCAGGCACATATTATTATTCCATTAAATTAAAATGTATTACTTTTATTTATATTAGTTCTACATTGGCACTTGTCCTAGTTATTTTTTATAAGGATCGTTTAAAAGATAAGCTCTAATGTAACATATATAAAATGAAATGTATTGAAACAAGTATATGTTAATATTCCAGTTATATAATTCACAATTTCATATTACTCCTATGTTGTTTTTCACGTACTATTCATTTTAACTATTCCCTTGGAACCAATTACAACTAAAAGGGACAATTATTCTCCAAAACCAATTCTTGCTAATCTGTTCGACTATAAAATTAAATTAAATGTAGAAACATTTCATTAAAAAGAATATTGATCAAAACCATCTTGCTAATTTGTTTAGCTGTACTATGAAATCCAACGGGAGAAACATTAATGGGATCACATCGTTTTTGGATAACGGAATATGAATATGTTTCTTCGAAAAGAGCATTAATATAGTCTTCGAACCACTGCTTCGTTAAAAACGCCATTTTGAATAAAAACAAACCTCTCAAGCCGCAGACGATAATTTTGACTTTTAAAAACATAGTACAACTGCAATTATTTCTTTTGCAGCAAACGATTTTTTATTACCGCTAACCAAAATCGTCTAAAAAATGTGCGAACACCCTCTGTATTTATAAAAACTTACTTGAAGAATTTGTTCATCTATACAACGAAGTTCAACTGAGTAACGTTAAAAAGAAAATCGAAAAAACCTTATTTCTAATTTGTTCAAATTTAGGGTGAAATTCGAACTAAGGGGAAATATTTAATCGAAAAGCTTATTCATCGAAAATCCTTGGTAAATGTGTTAAGCTATAATTTGAAGTTCAACGGAGAAATGTTAAAGGGAAAATAATATTTATCTAGAAACCTCTTAGCTAATTTGTTCAAATTTAGGGTGAAATCTCAAGTTAGTGGAAACATTGGATCAAAAAGCCTATTTATCAGATATCATTTTTGATAAATTTTTTAAGCTATAGCTTGAAATTCTAACGAGAAAGGTTAAAGGAAAAGATTATTTATCAAAATCAATTAATGGCAAATTTGTTCAGATACTGGGTGAAATTCAACGCAGAAACGTCAAAAGGTAAAAGACTATTTATCAAACACCCTTCTTGGCAAATTTGTTTAGCTGTAGGGTGAAATTGAACGAAGGAAACTGATTGTATACTTATCAAAAACTTCTTAGCTTATAATTGGAAAAGTTACACTATCTCTAAGCTGACTCAAATATCCCAATATCACTGAAAAAACAATATAACATCGAGCTAACTAGCACAAAGTAGTTTGTAATAAAATCCATCGTTTACATTTTCTAATCGCATTTTTCCCCAATCCGGTACAAATACATCAAACCCAACAACACCAAACTAAACCATATTTTTGAACACTGCTTTTGACACTGAACACTCATTAAGTATCTATGGTAATCTCCACAGCCAATTTAAGTGCTCGTTAACCGGTTGATTGACATAATTCTCACACAATCGTCACGACCGACTTGAAGCGATTCCCTTAATCTTTCACTTACAGCGAGCTTTTACGGAACAGATTTTAATTTCTCCTTCCAGTAAAACGTAGACCATGAATCACATCTTAGATAAGCTTTATTGGGCATATTCGCCACACTGAATCAGCTATCAAGTATCGTAAATTACTCTCCCCCATTAATACGGGAGGATTACTTTATGTAAATCTCAGACAAGACTTCTCTATGCAAGGTGAGCCTGTCCATAAAGCTTTTCTTTCAGCACAAGGCGGGCGTACAAACCATAAAGCTAATTAACTTTCTAATGAGCGCAAGGGGAGCAACCTTCTAACGCCACTCGGTTTTCTTTGGTTTATTTCCCTGTGTACTGTTATGTACGGGGATAATTTGGGCTGAACTTTATCCATTTCTTTAAATCAAATTTATTACACTCTTAAGTGAATGTTACCGATCCGAGAAGGGAAATTTTTAACTTTCGGAAAGTTTCAAATGGTTAATTGTATCGTGTGTTATTACTGAAAATTATATTTAAGGGATTATTTGCATGGCCGACGCTTGGATCGTCGGACTTTCATTGGCTTTGTTATACTTCATATAAGATGGCTTTAGTTCCGTGAAACTGGGGCTTCAGTGGTTCGGTTGTGTCCTACTCTACTACGTTCTTTTCCTTTAACTTGCCTTGTGTGTTATTTTCCTTCCTAACTTGCCTTGTGTGTATCTTGCTTCTTAACTTGCCTTGTGTGTTGCCCCTCCCTTTTGTGTCAGTAAAACTTGACTTGTGTGTGTGTTGATTTGCTTGACGTTGTCTGTTTTGTATTTGGCCAATACAGCGACGCTTGGAGCGTCGGACTTTCATTGTCTTTGTTATACTTTATATAAGATAGTTTAAGTTATGTTAAACTGGGGCTACAGTGGTTCGGTTTTGTCCCACTCTACTAGTATATTTTCCTTTAACTTGCCTTGAGTGTATTTCCCCTCCCTTTTGTGTCATTAAAACTTGACTTGTGTGTGTGTCGATTTCCTTGACGTTGTCTGTTTTGTATTTGGCCAATACAGCGACGCTAGGAGCGTCAGGCCTTCATTGGCTTTGCCATACTTCATATAAGATAACTTACGTTCTGTAAAACTGGGGCTTCAGTGGTTGGGTTGTGTCCTACTCTACTAGGTTCTTTTCCTTTAACTTGCCTTTTGTGTATTTTCCCTCCCTTTTGTGTCAGTAAAACGTGACTTGAGTGAGTGTCGATTTGCTTGACGTTGTATGTTTTGTGTTTGGCCAAATACAACATAAATAACAAAGAGTGGTTTCCTCCTGTAAAGCTGCGGACTTCGTTGGTTTCCCCCACTGGTTCTATTCGTATAACTTGCCCTAAGTGTATTTCTCTCTTATATGCCACTAAAACTCGTCTTGTGTGTGTTTCAGTCAATTTGTTTGACGTTATCTATTTTGTGTTTGGTGCAGTTTGGCCAAATACAGGATGGATTTTCCTACTGTTGAGCACGGACCTCTGTGTCTTGCTTTCGCCATTGAACTAGGTTCTTGGACTTGCCCACGGAATGTTTATCCTGTCTTCTATGTAAGTAAAACCTGCCTTGTGTGGGGGTTTGTACATTTACTTGAAGTTGCCTGTTTTGTGTTTGGTACACTTTTATCCATATACGACCCTAGCGCCAACCAATGAATCTTCTGTGAAACTAAATGCAGAGGACCTCGATGTTTTGGTAACCTGTTTTGCAATTTAGCATGTTACTCAAATGCGATTTCAGCATGAAGGGATGGGTAGGTAGTTAAATTAACGCCGTACTGGAGCAAAGAATCGGATTATTGGCAAATGCCCAACATCAATCTCATAAGGAAAGATCCAAAGACAACATCTCATCATCTTGAACCGCTATCAGATGAAGAGACAGACACTAAACTGGCACCCCACGCTCCAAACTTTCGCCCCACACAAATGTTTGAGGGATTTTAAGTGAAACAGACAAACCACACGGAAAACATGTATTTTACTTCCTGTAAACCAAATGCTCTCAACTTAAAGTTAGTAGCCTGATTGCTATACGTGCTACTCTTAATTCCTGACAACTGCCCCTTACAGTACTTCTCTCTTCGGTGTCAGTAAAACTTCCATTGTGTAGATGATCATTTCTTGGCATTGTCTGTCGTGTGTCTAGTGCAAATGAATGATACATATATGGCTAACTTTAAATGTAGTTCTGGTAAATGGTGACGTTTATTCTAATAAGCATTGACCAATTAACGGCCATATGTCAATTTGGAATCCAGTCTTTTTAATTTCTATTGGCGAAGAGGTAAAATTTAATTTAAAAGAAAACAAGCCGTAACATCACTTCCGAAATACTTACAGAAAAAAAGTTCCACCATAAAAACCCTACCGCGTACCACATTTAGCCTGACGAAAAGCCTCTTATATTAAAAATTTAAGCCAAAATGGTCAAAACGACGATAAATCAAATAAATAACTTCTCAGCCAAGTATTTTTCCTCTCGGGAATTTTGACATTGAAAAACTCGCCTCATGATACAGAATAAATCAGACTTCATGTCTGCCACTTACACTAGTATCTTGCCCTCTGTAGATGCTACAGTTTTGATTCCTGTAACTTACCCTCGGTGTATTTCTGTCTTCTGTGTCAGTAAAACTTTCCATGCGTGGATTTTCATTACTTAATACTGTCTGTCTTGTGTTTGGTGTAGCTGGTCCCTACGCTGTAAAATCCATCCGTTGATAAAGTACTTGACACCGATTTAAAAGTGGATATTTATATTAATTTTAAATAGCTTGTGTGTGTGTGTGTAGTTAGGTGGATCGAAGGAAGGTGCAAAAGTTGCGCGAGTCTTGGGTTGGTAAAAATGTACAACCAATATTGCCAGGTGACTCGATGGTTGATACCATCAACAACCATGCAGATAAATAATATATATAACAATTTTCGAAAATAAATTTCCTTAAAACGCAAAATGGTTGAGAAAGTTTCTTTCTTTCATAAACAATATTAAGTTGAAATAAGAATTAAGCACATAGAAAGTTAGGTTTTGAGGTTTTTTTTAAATTTTGAATAAAAAATCATTAAGGAATAAACCAAACATTGAAATTACTGGTTTGTAAAAACTACTTACGGCTTTTAAATTTTATGAAATGAATTACACTAATATAATATCTTATTAACGCATCAATTATAATTATATGACAAGGTAACGATTTACACTCTTGTGTAAATAGGTAGATGTAGGTATTTGAATTAAGGTCACATTGTAGTAATACGGTAGTCATGACAATTTACACCTACCGATTTATTTCTACCTATTTACACTCTTATGTAAAGAGGTAGATGTAGGTATTTGAATTAACGTCACACTGTAGTAACATGGTAGTTATGACAAGGTAACGATTTACACCTGCCGATTTATTCCTACCTATTTATACTCTTGTGTAAATAGGTAGATGTAGGTATTTGAATTAACGTCACATTGCAGTAACAGGACGGTGTATTCTCGATGATTCGGGATCAAACACGAAGGAAAAGATCCGAGCACAATACCACTTAATTTTGAAGCGAGTTCAGATAACAAGGCAACACCTAAGTCGTCCCCCCGCTCTCCAAACTATCACACTACGCCAACGTGAGGACATTTGAAGCCATAACAGATTTAACGTGCACCAGCCCCCTTCTTATACGACCTTCTTTCGTTGGATTCAAACTCGTAACTCTCCGGTTTCTAATCCCATGCTCTTCTAACCGGACTATTATAGACCCATTGTGTAACTAAACGGAGGAAACTAAAGTAAAAAACAGTAAAAACGACATTAAATATGAATTTTTTTATGGGACGTTATCACAATTAAATGAATTAATTGAGCACAGGCTTTCAATTAACTTTCAGACAATATTCACAGGATTATAAATATATATACATATATATATATATATATATACACACATTTATATATACACATTTATA